>VXAZ01009931.1:0-13268 GCA_013399875.1 Gymnorhina tibicen
ACTGTAGCTCTGCACTCCCTGCCCTGCCGGGACGCCCCGTGGTTCCAGCCCTGCCGGGATGCCCCACCGTTCCAGCTACAGCTGCGGAGTTTCTGCTACCTCTTGCTTGCTACCCTGGGCGAGCCTGCCCTGCCGTTCCAGCCGCTGCACCGAAGTTCCTGCTGCAGCCCATTTTCGCCATTCAGCCCGTCCGCCATTACCACATGGTCCCCGAGCTCGCCCCGGAACGCCCCCTACAGCCACAGGGGAACCATCACACCTGCCCTGCCCACCGGGAGCCTGCCAGCGCCCCTGCCGGCTGTGACCGTAACTACACCAAAGGGGAGAATGCCTGCAGCTGAGAAAGCTGTTACTGACTGGGTTTCTAGTTCTGTTTGTTGTTGCTGCCACTGTTGTTTGTTTGTCTTGTTATACATACTAGTAAAGAACTGTTATTCCTTTTCTCATATCTTTGCCGGAAAGCCCCTTAATTTCAAAGTTATAATAATTAGGAGGGAAGGGGGTCATATTTTCCATTCCAAGGGAGGCTCCTGCTCTCCTTAGCAGATACCTGTCTTTCAAACCAAGACAGTACCTCAATACTCAATTCTCTCTGCAGCACAAAAAGGAACTTCTCAAGTTATAGCTGATTTGGAAAGGTGACAAATCATCTCCAGAAGCCACTCCCCATATAACTCACTGTTTTGGCCAGTCCAAAAACCAGACAGGAGATGGCAATTAACAGTTGATCACCAGCGCTTAAATACCAACACAGCCTCACTAACAGCTGCAGTACCCAATATTGCAAACCTAATAGCCACAATACAAGCAGCTGCACACTCATGGATGGCAACACTAGATATAAAGATGAGTTCTTTATAATTCCCTTACAGGAAAAGGATAGAAAGAAATTTGCTTTTACTTGGGAAGGTGTACAGTATACCTTTAACAGATTCCCTCAGAGGGAGTCCATTCACCCACAATTGCTCATGTTGCACTTGCGAAACTTTTACAGGCAGTCTCACTCCCTCCAGACGCAAAATTATATCAATATATAGATGACATTCTAATTGGAGGAGACTCCCTTGAAAAAGTAGGGAAAGTGCAACAGCAGTACAGCAAGCATTTCAAGAAATAGGAGTTGAGTTACACCTGAAAAATATCAAGGGCCAAGTTAAGTAGTATAAAGTCGTTGGGTACTTGGTGGATAGCAGGCAGTGTGGCAATTCCCCCAGACACAAAAATTAGAACAGCTGCAGATGCCCTGATCTAGGAAGGAATTACAACAGTTAGTGGGAACATTAGGATATTGGAGAAAGCACTGTCGTGGGTTGACGCTGCCTGGATGCCAGGCACCCATGAAAGCTGCTCACTCACTCCCCTCTGCAGCTGGACAGAGGAGAGAAAATTTAACGAAGGGTTCATGGGTTGAGATAGGGACCAGGAGAGTTTGCTCATCAAATACCATCATGGGCAAAACAGGCTCTAATTAGAGATATTAAGTGAATTTATTACTAACAAAATGAGCAGGATAATGAGAAGTAAAATAAGCCCTTAAAAACACCTTCCCCCCCCCCCCCCCTCCTTCCCAACTCTACCTCCTACCCCAGCGGCACAAGGAGACAGGGAATGGAGGTTATGGTCACTTCATCAACCATGGTTTCTCCCGCTGCTCAGGGAGAGGAGTTATTCCCCTGCTGCACTGTGGGGTCCCTCCCACGGGAGACAGTTCTCTACGAACTTCTCTGATGTGGCTCCATCTCAACAGCAGCAGCTCTCTGCAACCTGCTGCAATGTGAGTCCATCCCATGGGCACCAGTCCTCCCCAAACTGCTGTAGCGTGGGTCACTCTTCTATGGGGTGCAGTCCTTCAAGGACAGGCTGCTCCAGCATGGGAGCAGGGCCCCTCTCTCCATGGGTCTCCCATGGGCTCACAGCCTCCTCTAGGCATCCACCTGCTCTGGCATGGGGCTCCTCCACAGGCTGCATCCCAGTGGATCTCTGCATCCCTGAGGCCCTCCTTGAGCTGCAGGGAGACAGCTGCTTCACCATGGTCATCACCACAAGCCTGCAGAGGAATCGGCTCCGGTGCCTGAAGCACCTCCTCCCCCTCCTTCTTCACTGACCTTGGTGTCTGCAGTTGCTCTTTTCACATGTTCTCACTCCACTCTGGCCGCAATTAAAACTACGCCCCAACTTTTTGTTCTGATTTCTTCTTAAATATGTTATCACAGAGGTGTTACCACCAATTCTAATTGGCCCAGCCTTGGCCAGCAGCATGTCCATCTTTGCAGCCACCAGGGATTGGCTCTGCTGGACACTGAGGAAGCTTCTAGCAGCTCCTCACAGGAGCCACCCCTGTAGCCCCCCTGCTACCAAAAACCAGGCCATGCAAACCCAATACAAGCACATACCTGGATTTTCTATCATTGCTCCCCCCCATATTTACTTTTACAAAAGGGAAAACCGTGGATGTGGAATCCAGAACATGAGGAGGCAGACAAAACCCTGATACAGGAATTAAGAACATAATTGCTGGGACCAGTTCATCCCCATGACCCTATTATAGCAGAATGGGGTTTTGCTGAGCATGGTACCTACTGTAACCTGTTTCAAACTGGCCCAGATGGACCTAAGAGACCTTTAATGTTCAGCTTGACTGCTTTTAAAGAAACAGAAAAAAGATATTCCAAGTGGGAAAAGGGGCTTTTATCTTTAGTCTGAGCAGTAAAACAAGCTGAAAAAACCCCATCAGAAACAGCCTGTGCAAACCAGAGGACCCTTTAACTTGCTGGAAGCAATCCTAAAGGGGACTGCTCCCCCAGAAGGAATTGCACAAAAATCTACATGCAGGAAATGGTACGCCTACTTGACAGGGATTGCAAAGGGAATGGAATTAACTGAAGGACATACTAAAATAACCAAATTTCAAATGCCTATAAATGCAGACCCATTAGTATTATACCAACCTTTTAAATCCTCACCAATTTTAAATGCACCTCCCTTTAACAAAGAAACACCGACAGGAGATATCTGTTTCACTGGTGCCTCAGCAAGGGGGATAAATGGTAAATGTCAATACAAGGCTGCTCATTAAACATTAACACAGGAAAACAAGTAATAGAAGAAGGTGAAGGTAGTGCACAAGTAGGAGAAATAAAGACAGTTGTTCTACCAGCTGAGAATGGAGCAAAAGTGATGTATGTAGACTCCTATGCTGTTTGGGCTGGCACCACACAGTGACTGTCAGTGGGAATCACTGAACTGGGAAGTAAACAGATCTCCAGTTTGAAGAACTCAAGATTGGCAATTACTGCTATATATAGCCAGAAAAACACCATTCAAGATGGGATGGGTGAAAGCTCATGCCAAGAATGATAAACCAGCCACACACGAATCAAAAGGTGGATGAACTGACTAATATCAGTGAGATAAAAATAGAGGACCACTTAAATTCTGAGTGGTATCGATTGGGAGAATGACTGCATCAGAAATTAGGTCACACTTGGTAGAGAAGCAATTTACTTTGCTGCACAGAGTAAAGGTGGTCTACCTGGCAAATTGATTATATCTGGCCATTCAAACCATCTGCAGGATATCAATACATCCTCACAGGAGTGGAAGTGGTCTCCAGCCTACTTATGGCAACTAAGTGCCATAAGGCCAACAAAAAGGTACTTGGATGAAATACAGTACAGAGGCTGCTGTCTTGGTTTTCAAGCTTGCCTACCCCAGATACCATCCAAAGTGATACTGGCACACATTTCTCCTGTAAGGAAGTGCAAGAATGGGCTAAAAAGGAAGAAATTCAATGGATATTCCACACTCCATATTAGCCCCAATCAAATGGAATGGTGGAAAGGGCTAATGCCTCATTGAAAGGAAGCCTTAAACCACATGAGGCCCAGTGGGATGCTCAACTTTCCAAAATACTTCATCAATTAAATAACAGATATGGGCCCATCGGGAGTCTTGTGAGACGAGTGTTCTTTGCAAAAGTGGGACTTCATGTTCCACCAGCCAATGAGAGGAAACCCCCAACACCACTACAACCAGGAGAATCTGTTATGGTGAGTTTACCAGATTGGAACTGTGCCTATGACTCCAACTAAACCTCGTGGACCACTTGTTTGGGAAGCTACTGACAGCAGTGGTGCAACGCACAGAATTAGTGCACAGTGGATTTTCCCATCTTTTTAATGGGGTAATCCATCCAGACAAACCCTGCCAAGACTTGTATTGTTTTACCTTTCAGGAACAATACCAGGAATGATGCCAGCATGCATCCACTGAAGATTAAGTTAACCACTGAAGGACTGCTTATCCTTTGCGTTGGAGTAATCAGCACCAGCATGAACCAAATTTGGCATACACATCAAAAAGCTTAACCCACCAGATGGAGACCCTCACTTCTTTTATCTGCAATGATCACTATGGTAACGGTCATAACCACACTTAAGCCCAAATGCATTTCAGTGATGCTTGCTAATGAAACAAGTTATAATTACACAAATTTAGGAGCCCCACCTAATATGAATTTGGCAGAGGGAAATACAACCATAATATGTGAAACACAATCTCCAAACAACAATGGGAAAATTTACTTACTCAGTTTTCAATATACCTCCTTCAAAAAATGGAATAGATGTTACAAGGCTAGTAGCTGTTCAATAAGTGCTACATTAAAACAAAACATAGAAAAGGAAGTAGTATGCATATGGAGATATAATATATCCACAACTGTAGTTGGGATAATGTATATTGGCACAACAAAAACTAACTTAGCCTCCACAACGCATCCTGCTACCTCTGAGACCCCCAATAAGACTACTGAAACCTTATCCCCACAGATTTCTAAAATTGGACCGTATGCCATCAAGTATATAGGCCAGCAATAAGTGCTATTTAATCCTTCATGGTCCCTCAAATGAGTGGAAATATCAGTGCAGATAAATATCTCTGCAATTAAACCTGCCTGCTCACCACTCCTGTCTACATCCTATGCAGGGTGGTCGGCATGGCTGCACGGACCCTCACCTCTCCAAAACGATCCAGGACAGATGTGACTGGTATCCTGGGGACAGGATTAGGAGTATTAAATAGCATGGACGCTGAGGTCCTAGCAAATAAAATAAACTCAGTAACAAGTTATTTATACCAATTAGAACATCTATTACGATCTTCCTTACTGGCATTAGGAACTAACCAATGGCTCTTACCAGGTATATTACCTCAACAGGAGAGGACTGACAAAAAGGATCACCAGCTAATGGTGAATGCTAGCTCTTAGTTGTATCCAAGCTCAACTGTGGATGCAATCTATGGTACCAACAATTACAAGAAAAGGTAAGGAGGGCACCTTACCCACTGAAATTTGAAAGACAATCTGGGATAATGCAGCTAAATTTGAAAGGGAATTCCAATTCTGGTAGTATTTAGTCAATTTCACTTATGACCCCATCAACAATAAGGCCAGCTTTTGTCTTAACCATATGCAATGTTTTAGCATATACCATATACCTGATCATTGCGTTAGTATTAAATCACCATGAAGCTGTTCTAGCCATTAGAACATAGAGCGTGGGCCCAACAAAACAGAAATAAATGGCAAACTAATGATGTTAATGCATGCATTGTATGAGGACAACAAGGATTTATTTGTGAGAGTAACACCAAAGCCCAAGACATTTGTCTTGACACTGAACAAAATGTTTGTCATTTTGAAATACATTCTGATGAAACCCTTGAAACTGTAGTCATATATGTTGGAAAAGGATGTGTTTGTATGAGAACCCTTAGTGATTTCATATTTGTAGATAACATTACTGTAGATGCAAGCAATCACTCAAATGACTCATGTTTGTAACTTTAGTAAAGTTGTTGGATGAGACTTAAATTATTCATCTCCTGTTAATTCTTATCAATTGTTACAATCTAATTATATGTTGAGTGAAGATTTATTACCTACTCCCATCAGAATGAATCTTACATTGGTGAAGAAACTACTACAACATGATGACCCATGTCAACTGCTAGAACGTGTCCAAAACAATGGACACAAAACTCTAATCACAGTTTATCATGATACTGAAGGGATACACCATGTTTTGGAAAGAGTGAAGAAGGATGAAAAACACCATTGTTGGGAAACTCTTCTTGGATGGTCACCAACAGCAACAGGAGTGTTTAATCTTATGCTTCACCCAGTTGTGATTTTGCTGACTCTAACTTTGATATGTATATTGCTTACAATTATATTGTATATAAAGGTCTGGTACATGATAAAACAAATAACACAACTTCAACCACCCAAAACATACAAATTAATGAATAACAAATAGCAGTACTTCACTATCTACTTACCATAGATCTATCACCACACAAACCATCAATATACAATTTATGGCACAGAGGCAAGACCATTCTGTGAAGGCAAGATCAATTGACTATAGTCATGGGGTGGAGTGTGACTGTTGGGAGGAAAGGGTTAAAAGTGGAAGAATGGCAAGGAGGATGGTAGATTCAATCAAGCAACCTTGCAGCTGGGAATGCCAAACCCTGGAGAATAATAGTGTGGGAAACCCCATATATTATGCCTACAGCTGTTTATCCTCTGTCTGCTTTGAGAAGTAGAATCTGCATAGAGATAACATAGGTGTTTGGAGAGACTTGGAGGCACTCTCATGGACATGCTTGAGCTCGGTCTTGGGAGAGAGATCAAAGCACAGAGGAGATCACAGCATGGTGGTAAACTACATGTGCATGGGCCCCTGATAAATGGGTGCAAACAGCAGCCCCGCCACCCACTAGCATGGACTGAGCCTAACAGTTGCCTGCGTTCCTGCTTGTGTCTCCTACAGTTAGCGAGGGAATGAAATAAAATTACTCTTTGCATATGAGCTGTGTTTTTGTGGTTGTTCCAGCTGCCTGCCTGCATTAACTCACACAGTGACAGTGTGCTTCATATGTCTATAAGTCAATCATCTTACTTTATGAATAGTGGACAGCCCATGGCCCATTGAGCTCTCCTGCATGGCAGCAGGCTGCACACCAGGATCTCCCCTTGAGTAGGGACACCTCTCAAGGTTATTCCTTGAGGTTGAAAGATTCCTTACCACAGTAGATGCTTGGTGATTAATAGCATGCTAAACTTTGAAATCTTAGCTAAGTGATATAAAAGATTGATTGTGCACAGTTTAGACATAAACTGTTGATCAAGTCTGAGACTAGGATTGGATTCAGCTGAACCTAGACTCTTCTCTGAGGAGTTTAGAAAGCAAAGGGGTCCTTTCTGAACCATGTGACTCAATGGAAGGGTCTTCCCAACAGCTTTATCTGACCATGTCCTCTATGCAGTAAATAATCAAGTGTACCTTGCCATCAAATCTTGTCAAACCAGTCACATTTACCACTAAATCTCATTAACTCACTGTTTTATATAAATAAATAAAATTATTGTTGCTTCTGTCTTATGAGTGAAGTGCATCATTCCATTCACAAGGCAAAACTCAATTCTGTTTTGGTCCCCTTTCAGCAAGTCACCTTTCCTTAAAGGGTCAAAGCTCATTTAAGTCAACCTACCCACTGAATCCTCCAAATACTTTATGGGACTATCTATCCTTACACATCTTCCATTACCTCCAGCTAGCTCTTAACATAGACTATCTCAAATTGGAAGGGATCCATAAGGATCATTAAGTCCAACTCTCTGCTCCTAATAGGACTACCTAAAACTAAACCATATGACTTGAGGGCATTGTCCAGATGCTCCTTCATGTGGGAATTAACAGCAGGTCAGCAAGCCTGTCTGGCTCCAACATTGATCTTAGCACAATTTGTTTGTACCCGTGAGAAACTTAGTGTTAACAGAAGCAAGAAACCAAAACAGCAAAGCTGCAGCTGGTGTTTTCCAAATGTTTAGAATGTTTAGGATGCCTTTGTTACTGGTAGCTAAGAATAGCATTGTAGCTAAATGATAGCCAATGAATCTACTGTAGTGGTTAAGTAGCCAATAGTAATGTAACATGAATGATAAACATAGCAAAGTCTATAAAATCTCTCTGGAGTTTGAATAAAGAATCTTTTGCCTGAAAGTGAGTCCTGGGGTATTTGTGTCGCTTTCCGCCTCAACAGCGACACCTTCAACTCTGGAAGGCTTGGTGCTGTGACCACTTCCCTGGAGAGCCTGTTCCAGGGACCAACCACCCCCTCAGTGAAGAACCTTTTCCTAAGGCCCAATCTGAACTTCCCCTGATGCAGATGCATTCCATTTCCAGGCATCCTATCACTGGTCACCACCTCTTCCTCGCTGCCCGACCTTGAGGAAGTTGTAGACTGCAATGAGGTCATCTGCCTTCTCTTCTCCGAGCTGAACAAACCAAGTGACCTCAGCTGCTCCTCATAAGTCTTGCCCTCAAGACCTCTTACCATGCTGGTTGCCCTTTTCTGGATGCACTCTAATAGTTTGATGTCCTTCTTAATATTGAGGTGCCCCAAAATGCACACAGTACTCAAGGTGAGGCCACACCAGTGCATTGTAGAGGGAGACAATCATCTCCCTTGACCAGACAAATGCAGTGCTTGATGCACCCCAGGACACGCTTGTCCCTTTTGGTTGCCAGGGCAGATGGTTGACTCAATACTCTCGCCATCAATCCAAACCCACAGATCTCTTTCCACAAGGCCTCTCTTCCCCCAATTTGGATGTTTTACATCAGTCCCAAACACTTAAAACCATACCCTATAAATCTTACCTAAAAAGATAAATGGCATTATTAATAAATAAATGCACTTACTGTTCTTGAATCAGAGAAAGGATTGTACTCATCTAGTCCTGGTGGAACATTTCTTGTCACTTGTGTAACAGAAGGATCCTAGAAGAGAAAACAGTTCTATAAATGTATGCATATGTATATAAGCAACAAGTCAACACATATAATATTGTATAAAACTCTAAAAGTTTGTTTTCACTAAAAACAAAAAATCCATCTCTGTCTCCGAAATGACATCATCCTGAGCTTGTTAAATACCTTTATCCATAATCTGAATGAGGGGATTGAGTGTACCCCAAGTAAGTTTGCAGACAACACCAAGTTGGGTACTTATCTGCTTGAGGGTAAGAAGGCTCTGGTAGAAGGATCTAAACAGGCTAGATCAATGGGCCCAGACCAATTGTATGAGGTTCAACAAAGCCAAGTGCCAGGTCCTGCATTTGGGTCACAACCACCCCCTGCAGCAATACAGGCTTGGGGAAGAGTGGCTGGAAAGCTGCCCGGTGGAGAAGGACCTGGGCATGCTGGTTGGCAGCCAGCTGAACGTGAGCCAGTGTCCCCAGGTGGCCAAGAAAGCCAATGGCATCCTGGCTTGTATCAGAAATAGTGTGACCAGCAGGGCTAGAGAAGTGACTGCCCCCCTGTCCTCAATACTGGCAAGGCCACACCTCGAATACTGTGTCCAGTTCTGGGCCCCTCAAGACAAGAAAGACATTGAGGTGCTGGAGCATATCCAGAGAAGGGGCAAGGAAGCTGGTAAAGGGTCTGGAACATAAGTCCTAGGAGGAGCAGCTGAGGGAGCTGGGGTTGTTTAACCTGGAGAAAAGGAGGCTCAGGGGAGACCTAATCACTCTACAACTACCTGAAAGGAGGCTGTGGCATGGTGGGGGTCGGCCTCTTCTCCCAGGCAACTAGCAATAGGAGAAGGGGAAATGGCTTAGTTGTGCCAGGGGAGGTTCAGGTTGGATATTAGGAATAATTTCTTCACTAAAAGAATGTTTAAGCATTGGAACAGGCTCCCCAGGGAAGTGGTGGAGTCACCATCTGTTAAGGAATATTTTGAACCCTAGGTTCTGAGGCAGAGTTGGTTTATTACAGCTCGAGCTGAGTGCCTTCAGAGAGGGACCCTGAACTGATGCCTAAAGATTTTTAGCTTTTTTATATTTTTCATATATTTGTAGCTTTTTAGATTGCTAATGCATGGTTGTAGCTCCTAGTACTTTTCCTACGCTTTTTCCCTACATTTTGGAACAATAAGCTAACCTTCTAACACATTCCTAAAATACTGTTTAATCTTATTTCGAAGAAGAGAACCAACTACAAGGGCATTCTGTTTTCCAAACAGAATCTGGAAAGACATAACAAAGTGAAGCAAAGAAGCCCCCGGACCAATTCCAGTGGGGTAGTAGTACCCAAGGAAATATTACCAAACCAACTAACCTTCTAATTGGACAATATATGATAGGTTTACTAATCAACTAACCTTATAAAAGTTGTAGAAATACTGTATCACATGCAGTTTTTGCCATATTGTGTACCTGAAGGCTTTCAAGTAAAGGTTTGCTTTTATATTATCATTCTATCGTTGTTTGGGAAGATTTGTTCTATTTCCGGGCAACAGAACAAAGAAATCCCTGGGCCTTTATGCCCTTACAGTCCGTGCACCCGATCTTCATGCGCTCTGAACATATCTCTTGGTCCAATATCGATTTCAGGTCTGGAGTCTTCTAACACCTCATTCGATTCTTTCTCCACATCCATATGGGCAGGCCGTTAACTGCTCTTATCTTCCAGCTTGGGCCAGCCTTGAGGCCCTCCAGGGTCTCAACCCTTATCTGAAGGTATCCAGTCTTTCTCTGTGTCCTCCCCTGCTTAGCCATTCATGCTGACAGAGTTCATTTAGAGTTCACCTATGGTAACTTTTGAGTAGGGCATGCTCATGCTAAGCTGTGAGCAAGTCACAATTCAACTTAAACCTACACAATAATTTCTAATATTCTATAAGTAAACTTATTTTAATCCCCAACACCATCCCTGGAAGTGTTCAAAAAATGAGTAGACATGGCACTTCACAATATGGTTTAGTGGGCATGGTGGTATTCAGTCAAAGGTTGTACTTGATGATATTCCAACCTTAATGATTATATGATTCTTATAAAACTAGATTAACACAGTCTAAAAGAAACACCATGTCATACATTTGATTTATAAGGGAAAAATGCTCTCAACAGATAAGGGAAGAAAACTATCTTTCCACGTTGACCATTGGACCCCACAACTGTACACCCAAAGAGCACAGCAAAAAAAAAAATTTTTCTGTAAACTCTTGGTTTCCCTACCCAGAAGTACCTCCAACACCTTCAGCAATAGGAAAAGCATTTCAGAAAAATGAAGCTGAGGACACAGTGTCCCATGATGTCAAAAGCACCTCTGCTTCAGCTTCTATCTGAACTGGTAATATTAACAAAAAGATGTAATTTTTTCCTCCAATGAACTCTACAGTAAAAAAAAGCACTTAAGGTTTAGCTTGAGAAAACTTCAAAAATGAAATATTTTTCTATGCTAGAGACAGGCTGGCTTGATTCTGCAGAAGAGACAAAGTGCCCACTATCATAGACCACACTAACTTCATAAGAAGAAAAAATTGTACATATTTCATGTGATGCCTGGTTTCACTACGTTGTTTCTCTGGCTTAATTTAAGGGGTTTGCATCTTAAGAACATAAGAACAGATGGACTACCTGGATGTCCAGGTGTAGGCTGCTGGACTTAGAATTGTTCTGAACACATCAGTGAACTGATGCCAACAGGAACTGCACTTCATAATTCAAAACTGCTTACAATATTTCTAAAAACATCAGACCTGACATCCCAAGGAATACACAGAATTACTGTGAACCATTCACCTTACACTCATTGCATCTCACTTTAAAAATGGAGCCAATGCAAACTCATCTAAATGCAGCAAGAATAACTACAAAGCACTCATACTTATTGCTGCAGAATAATAAACCACCGAATTTAGAAGTTAATCGGGGTGTGAGTAGAACAAATGCTGTGCAGGACCACATGCTCAAAGAAAAAGTGGCATTTGAATGAATGCTATCAAATTTGTATGTCATGACATGTATCCTAGTGGTTAAAAAAGTGATAACTATGATATTCTATTGGAATAAGTAAGTCTACGTTGGCATAACTTATTTTTCCATATTTGATATTTCACCTAGATAATAAAGTTAAAATGCATTATTTTTTAGGTTGCTTTTTTTTAATATTAAAAAAGAAAAAAAAGCCACAAATACAAGTTCCAATAGGTGATAATATACAGACACCAACACAAAGCTGCAGCATGGCTGGAACCACCAAATATCCAGAGACCTTGACCTGCTGCATGATTTAAGTGATTAAAAATTCAGTTACCCTCTGCAAATACAGAAAATAGGGAATTTCTAAGACGGATTTTAAATATCTGATGTCAGCTGCTGAACGCAACAACTGTAAAATGCCTCATCCAATCTCAGACTGAGAAGGCTATGTCCTAGTGGACCAGTACTTCTGCCCCAAATGGACCTGCCCTTGCACTAACTCCTTGCCACAACCTGGTTGTCTTCAGCCACCTAGCCATTCCCAGTCCCTGCTCCTTAAGTGTTAATCCCAGTAATTATCATCTTGCTCACCCAACTTCTTATTCACTCCTTCCAGTTCACAAGTCCTTCTCCAGCCTTATCTCACCTAAGCTTCTGCCAGTTCAGCACTTTGAGTTTCTGGTCTTTTTATTTAACTATTAGTCATACCAACCAGAGCAGAATTTAAGTATAGGTCATTTTTCATACCCAGATATTGCAGCTATTGGTGCGCTGAAGTCACACACGGTCATTTCAGATGACATTTTAAAGATCTGAATTAGTTCAGGAGACTGGAGTTTTAACAAATCAGCACAACCCAATTAATTATTTTCCATCTAATCTTTCATTTTATCTGCTCCTTGTAGTGTCTCCCCCACAATATCAATCTCAAAAGCAAAGATTAGAATCACACTCTTTGTATCATGAGGAGTCAGGTACAAGCAGCACCCCAGTGTTTACATCAAAAAAAGAAAAGTGAGTCAGAAAAAAAATCCAAAACCAAGCAAAAGAAAACCAGAAAACCACAACACATACATCTCAAACATATAGAACTATTAAAAATGTCTCCTGTGCTAGTGTATTGGGTTTTCGTGGCAAAATTTCTTTTTTTGCAGGGGGGGCTACAGGGGTGGCTTCTGTGAGAAGCTGCTGGAAGCTTCCTCCATGTCTGACAGAGCCAATCAATGCCAGCCGGCTCCAACATGGACCCGCTGCTGGCCAAGGCTGACCCAAGCAGTAACGGTGGTAGTGCCTCTGGGATAACATATTTAAGAAGGGGGGCCGGGAGGCAAACTGCTGTGCAAGAGCAGCCATAAGTGAGAATATGTGAGAGGAACAACTCTGCAGACACCAAGGTCAGTGAAGAAGGAAGGGGAGGAGGTGCTCCAGGCAC
>VXAZ01009932.1:641-34782 GCA_013399875.1 Gymnorhina tibicen
GCCGCACACGCGGAGCTGCACACGCAGGCAGGGCAGCATCCCTGCACCCGTGCACGGGCACACGCGTGTGGCTCGCCTGTCAGCACAGGCGTGCACAGGCTCACACGCCCCGTACGGGCACAGACACGCACAGAGCGCGCACAGGCATCACGCGCGTGGACGCGGACACGCATCACACACGCGCACACGTGTGCACCCGCAATGCTCACACACAACCACGGACGCACGCTCGTGCTGCCCCCCGCCCACAGCCCCGTCCCCTCCCACACCACACACGACTGGGTCACACGTCTGGAGCACTCCCTGCCACACATCCCTCGCTGTGGCGCTCGGGAAACACGCGTCAGGCTGTGCCCGAAGCGGGGCTGCGGGGCCTCGTCCCTGTCCCCGTCCCAGTGCCCATTGCCATCTCTGTCCCCATCCCAGTCCCCATCCCTGTCCCACTCTCCTCCCTGCGGGTGACACAGTGGCCCTATTGTGTTGACGCCCCAGTTACTGACAGAATTTATCCGTTGGGGCATCACTGACCTAAAATGGCTCCGGCCAAGCCCGGAGGGATGCAGAGAGTGCCTGGAAACCCCCAGGAGCTTGGAGCCACCCACCTGCTGGTGCAACAAACCCCCACAGCTTAAAGAAGGGCGGTTCACCCCTAAAAAAACCCCAAACAGATGCTCATCTGGATTTAAAACTGTTTTAATGGAGTCAGAAGCCCCCGTTGTGCAGGAGGGATTTCTGTCGAAGTGCAGGATCCCGGGAATCATTCTGCTCTGCTGCAAAGCGACTTTTCCATGGCCTTCCCACCCTGACCAGGCTGATTTTTTTTCTTTTGCCCCCATCCCCCCGCCCGCTGTGGCTGCCGTTCCGCGGTGGGGAGCCCCCTTAATCCCTGCTTAGCCTTATCCATCTCGTGCATCTGGCAGGTTTAAGCGCCCGGCAGCCTCCGGACGCGGATGTGCGCTGGATTTGTCCGCCTGGATTATGGCGTTCGGTTGAGTTTGTGGGTTTGTTGTGATTTTGTTGTTTGGGGTTTTTTGGTTTTTTGTTTGTTTGTTTGTTTGTTTTTTTCTCCTGACCTGAATTAAAACGTGAGCTTGGTAACCTGGATCTGTATAACCGCTTCCTTGCCAGTCCCGCAGCCCCAGGGCAGATGCCTGGGAAGGATTTAACTTGATCCACAGGGAAAGCTGCCAGCACGCCCTCAAGCCTTCTGCAGAACTGCAGCCTCCACCCAAAAGGGCTCTTTTGGGTACATTCACACAGCTGCTGCTCTAAGCTCCCCTCAAACAGGAGCAGGGCAAGTTCCAGGTGTCCACTGCCTCCCGGTGCCCACCTCATTGCATCCCAGCTTGGATTTCCCATGGTGCCTTACCCTGCTCAGTGCCTCCCAGGAGGCTGCACTGACTCGTGGGGGGCTTTTGGCAGGGAAAGGCTGGGTCTTGTCCCCCGCTGTCACTGTGCTGCTGTGAGCATTGCCCACCCCAGGACTCGGCCAGCCCTGGCTCAGTACTGGCAGGCAGCACATGAAGTCCCAGCAGCATCAATATTTCCAAGGAAAGAGCAAAATTTGTTGTTCCATTTTTTTCCTAGACTCCCAGAATGACTTGGGTTGGAAGGGACCTTAAAGCTTATTCAAAACCATGAGCAGGGACACCTACCACTATCCCAGGCTGCTCCAAGCCCTGTCCAACCTGGCCTTGGACACTGCCAGGGATGGGACAGACACAGCTCCTCTGGGCACCCTGTGCCAGGGCCTCCCCACCCTCACCGTAAAAAAACTTCTTCCTTACATCCAGCCTAATCTGATTTTCCACGTCTGTGCTGTAACGAGACGCTTCCTGAGCCCTGTTTGCATCGCAGCGCGGAAAAACAACCACTTCCCACCCGTCGCTGTCAGCAGGCAACCAATCCCCCCCAGCACCGGGGCGCGATGTCGAGCCGGCCGTGTCACACGCGCCCTGCAAAGGGACACTTCCTCAAGCGCTGAAAATCCTGCGGGGCGCAACGCAGCCGAACCCGCGCCTGAATCAGCCCAGGAGGGATGCCCGCCTCGCCTCCCCGGGCCCATCCCCGCTCTGATGGCTGCAGAACGGGTCCCGGGACCCTGCAGAACACCCTGGCATCCCGCCCGTAGTCCCCTGAGACTGCTGCTGGCCCCGGGCCCGGGCTGTAGCCCTTCCAGCAGCCCCAGTTGCCTCAAGCAGCTGCTCCGGTGGCCCCCGGCCCCGCCGCAGTTGTCCCGGGCATTTCACGGGGCTCAGCCCTCGCTGCTGTCGCTTCGCATCCGCACACACATTCCCGCCCTTCCCGGGACACCCGATCCCCCGCTGGCGCTCCGCACGTCTCCGCAGATGCCGCAGGCACAGGGTGGGGTTAAAATTAGCCCCTGGCTCCCTCCTGCCCGCCTGGTGCCTGCTGGTGAACCCCAGTGCAGCTTTTGGGGTCCAGCACCCCCCGTTTGGGGCATCCTGCCACCTTTGCCCCAGGCTCTCCTTAAAAATTTGTCACCATGAGGTCCTGCTCGGGTGGGATGCTGTGTGTCCTCGCGGATGTCACATGCGACACGGGTGTCGCCGTGCGTGGGTGCTTTGGGGACGCTGCAGGCACAGGCGTGGGGGTACCGGGGGTGTCTCACCCCTCGGTGCCGCGGGGAAGGATTGTCCCCTCATCCAGGCGGATATCCAGTAATTATGAATGTGGTACAGGGCAGCTGGGAAGTCCTGGGGCACACGTGGTGCATCAGCACCATCCTCGGGCAGGTCTGAGGGTGACCATAACTCCAGACCTGCACGATCCGCCCCCCATCCTCTGCCCACCCCAAAGCCCTCAGTAATTTCAGCCTGATATGGGACTTTTCACCACCTCTGCAAAACCGAGCTCGCTGAAACCTTTGGGAAGTCAGGATGGGCTCAACTGGCTCAAAAACTGATGAGTCAGTTTTCTTCAAATTTAGGGGGATTTTTTTTGGCTGACCTCGGGCAGGACAGTGGAACAGCCCCCGGTGAAGGGCTTCATCCAGCAGTTTTGAAGCCCATGGTTTGCTCGAGAGGGACATCTCACACCCCCCAGAGGCCGTTTTATGGAATCCCAGAGTGGTTTGGGTTGGGGGTTCCGAGGGTCCCAAGTCTCAGGTGGGGGAGGCACAAAGCCTGTTGGGCTTGGGGGAACCTCCAGGGAAAAGTGATGGTGGAAAAGTTCGAGGCAACATGGATAGAGAAAGGGTGAAAAAGGAAGGGAAATCTTTACAGCAAATAACCATTGTTCCACGCCTGGGAGCAACAGCAGCCCAAACCCAAGGGGGGACTCAGGAACTGGAAGGGCTTTATTTGAGATTTCTTTACACTGACATTTAATCTCAGGTTATTTTGCTGCTTTATCTTCTGCCTTCCTGTAATTTTTTTCTCTTCTGCTTCTTACCTTGTTTCTTCACTTTTCTCAAAAGAAAAGAAAAAAAGAAAAGAAAAGAAAAGAAAAGAAAAGAAAAGAAAAGAAAAGAAAAGAAAAGAAAAGAAAAGAAAAGAAAAGAAAAGAAAAGAAAAGAAAAGAAAAGAAAAGAAAAGAAAAGAAAAGAAAAGAAAAGAAAAGAAAAGAAAAGAAAAGAAAAGAAAAGAAAAGAAAAGAAAAGAAAAGAAAAGAAAAGAAAAGAAAAGAAAAGAAAAGAAAAGAGAAGGCAAACTAGAGGAAATCATTATGCATTTGATTGAAGTATAATATTTCAGCATTTCAATTTTCCAGTTTTATGGAGATAAAATAAGAAAATGGGTGAAAACCTCAGCTCCAAAGAGCAGCCATTTGGGAAGAGAAAGAGGGAGAGAAAGAAAACTCTTGGAAATTATTTTGCCATAGCCTATTTCAGATATGTGGCCCAGGAGGTAGTTTTTCCGTCTTCCCTGAAAGGAGGATTTTTGGGAGCTCACAGCAGCTCGAAGGAACCCAGCACACATCCAGAGCCCTCCCCAGCTCATTTCATGAGGGAGCACAATTTATGGTGGCAAAGGGGATGAGTGTCACAAGTCCACAGAAGGGAACAGAGCTGGGGAAGGGGCTGGAGCCCCAGGAGCGGCTGAGGGAGCTGGGAAAGGGGCTCAGGCTGGAGAAAAGGAGGCTCAGGGGGGCCCTTGTGGCTCTGCACAAGTCCCTGACAGGAGGGGGCAGCCGGGGGGTCGGGCTCTGCTGCCAGGGAACAGGGACAGGAGGAGAGGGAACGGCCTCAAGGTGTGACAGAGTCGGAGAGGGTGGATATTAGGGAAAAAGATTTTGACAAAAAGAGTGGCCAGGCATCAGAACAGGCTGTCCAGGGGGCAGTGCTGAAGCCCCCATCCCCGCAGGGATTTAAAAGCCATGTGGATGTGGCACTTGGGGACATGGGTCAGTGGTGGCCTTGGCAGTGCTGGGGGAATGGTTGGACTCGATGGTCTTGGAGGGCTTTCCCAACTAAAGCAATTCAATGATTCTATGATGCCCCGTTTATATATTAACATTCTGCCAAAACCGAATTATTTTTCTTCGAGGAGTTTCGTTCTCCATTTTTATGGGTGTGGCAGGTGACAAAACAAAGGTAGGGTTTTTCTGAGTCGTGGTAGTTGTTGCAAAATGGGAGCTGGTGAAAATTCACTACATTGAGTCCAAAGTGGGATACTGGGGCTGATTAAATCCTTCCTTTCAATTAGAGTTTTAAGCTCGTATATTCATTATTGCCTCTGTGCCTGCCAAAAGGGAGGGCAGGGATTGGCTTTAGGATGTGTCCCATCACCCTGCTTCAAGCATAATGACCCCAAATTCATCCTTTCTCCTCCATCCCGCCTTTATTTTTGGGGAGCAGAGGTTTTGGTGTGTTTTTCTTGGTGGTCCCCTGATGTTCTCTCCATCCCAGTATCCCACCAGCTCCTGCAGCAGCCACTTTGGGACGCAACCATGACCACTGCAAGAACTGTGGTGAAAGGAAAGCCCTCTCCTGGAAACATGCCTCGCTGCAAAATCCCACAAATTCTGCCACTAATCAAGGACATTGTACTATTTTATTTTATGAAATCAGCTCCTTGTTTTGCATCAACCAAAAATAACTCAAAGTCAGTGACCCCTGTCCACATTCCCAGATCCTGGGCTTAATAGCTGCAGAAACATCTCATCGGTGGTTAATTACCTCAAAATCACAGCTGGTTAATTTAATTTCAGTATTCCATATAGACGATTGGATTCCTTTTGCTCTTCCTGAGGCCCTTTTCCCTGCCTTGGGATGGATGCTGGCTGCGTGGACAGCGTCTGACCAAAGCCACTGAGTCCAGCAGCATTAGGAAAACAAAACAAAAAAATTGTCTTTTCACATCCAGAGGCCCTTTCGCCTGTTTTTGACGGCACTTTCCCCGTTCTGGGGGATGCAGAGGAGGGTGAGACGCCAGCCCAGATCCCATATCCTCTGGCTCTGGTGCCATCTAGTGCCTTCCCAGGGGCTGCTTCCAGCCAGGGCTTCCTGAGGGAAAATATCAGTGGCCAAATAGCTGTAAAAATCATTACTGTTGCCTCCCTTGCAAAAAGGATGCTGCTGAGAGCCCTCACCTCCACCCACACGCCCCTCCCCAGCCTTTCTGTGGGTTTGGGAGCAGGCTGAGCTGAGCCTGGATCTCCAGGAATTAAAGGGATTTATCCCTCGGGCACAGGGAAGGAGAGGATGCAGGTGTAAAGCTAATTTTGGAGCATTTTTGATAACTTTTATGAGCATTTTAGAGTTTTGCTATACCCCTGGACAAGCTGGGAATGCTGGTCCAGGGCAAGACCCTGAAGGCTGATTGGCCATCGAAGGATGAGGGAGCTCTGCACCATCCCTCCAAAAACTTGGCTGTAATATGCAATCCTGCTCCTTACTGGGAAAATAAAGCATTAAAATAAAACTTTTTTGGCTGTCAGGGAGCTCAGCCCCTCATGGAGAGCTCGCTCCCTGCATTGTGCCACGCCCAGGTAGGACTGCTTTAAAAATTGCCCTTAATTCCTCCTCTCCACAAGCAGGTGGAGGAAGGAGAGATTGTCCAAGGAGCCAAGGGTTCATCAGCTCCAAAGTGGGATGGGGTTTTTAATGGCCCTTTTGCTATGGAAGGGTTGAACTAAACAGCATTTTCAACTTGACAGGCCTTGTCCGAGACATGTTGTGAGGTTGTTTTTGAAATTATCCCCCTTTTCATTAGGATCTGCTCACTGTGGTTTTGTATTCTGGTCTTGGTATGTTAACCCAGAGAAGAGAAGGCTCCAGGGAGAGCTCAGAGCCCCTGGCAGGGCCTGAAGGGGCTCCAGGAGAGCTGCAGAGGGACTGGGGACAAGGCCTGGAGGGACAGGACACAGGGAATGGCTTCCCAGTGCCAGAGGGCAGGGCTGGATGGGATATTGGGAAGGAATTCCTGTCTGTGAGGGTGGGGAGGCCCTGGCACAGGGTGCCCAGAGCAGCTGTGGCTGCCCCTGGATCCCTGGCAGTGCCCAAGGCCAGGCTGGATGGGGCTTGGAGCAACCTGGGATAGTGGAAGGTGTCGCTGCCCATGGCAGGGGGTGGTGTGGGGTGGTCTCTCAGGTCCCTTCCGACCCAAATCATTTTGTGATTCTGTGATTGGCCTGACACTGGGGCTCACTGGAGTTCAGCAATTCCAAGTTTGAAGTAGACACACAAGAATCTGGAAGAAACAAAATGGGAAAGTTTTGGGTGTTGCTGATCACGGGCCAGTCAGGGACAAAGCAAATGCTCTCCTCAGCTATAGATGGCATTTCATGAGAGTCACCACTCAGGCTCCAGGAGCTGTGCTCAATTCACAGCACCTACAGCAATGGAAAATAAATTTGACAGAGGACTCTTGTTTGTTTTCCCAGCTCTGATGTGGTTGCCCTGGATTCACCCGAAGCTGCCGATGCAGAGAGTAAGTGTAGAAAATTATCTGAAATTAAACTTCCAGACAGCTTTCCCCCTGCCCACTCCAGCTTTGCCCTGAGACTGTCTGAAAGACGTTTCCTTCCCAGTGGCTGGCACTCAATTCTAATTTTAAACTGAATTGCAAATCCAGATGACTAACCAGATCCATGAGAAAACCTCCAAGGGGCATTTGTGAATCAGCAGTCGTCAGGACTCTCGGGATTTCATTTACTTTTCAAAAACTCAAGATATAGACTGGGGGGTGGGGGTGGGTTAAACCCTTGTCTGCCCTTTAGCATCAATAACAGGAGGATTTCACCCTTTTGCACCAAAGCTGTCAGTAAATGCAGGGTTTGTCCATCCCAAGTTTGTGTTTTGCAGGCGTTCTCCTCCTTCCCTGTGCAGACAGAAGGGAAACTGCATCCCTGGGGTACTCTGGAGAAAGCCACAGCAGCTGACATTCAGAGATGACAGCCCCAAAAAGGAGAGGCAAAGCTTGTAGTGTTTCAGCCGAGGGAGGTGATGCCTTCGGCAGAGAACACCACTTACAGATTCTTCAGGGAACTGGGGAACTAATCCACTTAGTAAAGCCCTTTCAGTCCTCATTACAAGGCAGGCAAACCAAACTTTCAGGCACAAAATTAATCTGCATTGCAACTAATTCACTGGGAAAGACACAATACAAAATCTAACCTGGTTTTGAGTAGTTTTGATTGGTTTTTGTGTTGCCCCAGAAATAATAATTCCCACAAAGTCAAGCAGCTCCTACATAAGGAAGGAGGTGCCAAGTGCCACAGGAGAAATTTTAAGCTTTCCATTCAGGGTATCCTGAAGCCCATAGACTCTGGGTATCTCTTGGTAATAGAGAAGAAAAGATTCAGGAGGTATTTTACCCGTCCTCTTCCCTCATCTGCACCGAACTTCACAGTGCTGCTCTCCCACAGCTGCTGATAAACACAAAATAAAATCTCAGAACTGGCACCCACCTCTGCAATGACCACCAGGCCCAGAATTTTTATTTTCAGGCTTCACAAATGTCAAGGACTTGGTGAGGCTGAAAACCAACTCACTTTACCTTCATTATCCATATTGGTACTTAAAATACATGGATAAGTTACTTTCCTGATTTGCACTGGGAGCTTTCTCATGTGATAAATGCATGGAAAACACTGGAAATGTACTGAATTTTAATTGTTATTAGTATTATTATTCCTATTCCCATTTCCATTTTGCCTGTGAGAGGGCTGGCAGGCAGCAGGACCCCAGGTTCAGCACAGTGCAGTTGTACCATCCTCCTCTTTACTTGTGGCTCCAAATTCCCTGATAGAATTCCGTAGTTCTCCGAACACAGCTCACCCTGGCACCACTCCCTGGTCAGAGAGCATCTGCCCTGTAGCAGCAGTCTCTGAGTCAAAAGGTCTCACTGACCAGCAGAAGAGTTCTGGGAGGATGGGACAGGGGGATGCAGTTGGAGAAATAATGGTGGGAAGGTTGCTCAGACACCTGTAGGACTCAGGTGTGCGGGGAGGTGGAGGCTGTGGCAAAATTGCATCCCTGGAAGGGATTCTGCAGGGCACAATAAGCCCCAAAACAGGGAGGATGTGGAGCTACTGGAGAGTCCAGAGGAGGCCACGGAGCTGCTCCCAGGGCTGGAGCCCCTCTGCCCTGCAGCCAGCCTGGGACAGCTGGGGGTGCTCACCTGCACAAGAGAAGGCTCCAGGGAGAGCTCAGAGCCCCTGGCAGTGCCTGAAGGGGCTCCAGGAGAGCTGCAGAGGGACTGGGGACAAGGCCTGGAGGGACAGGACACAGGGAATGGCTTTAAAAGGACAGAAAGCAGGGTTAAATGGGATTAGTGAGAAATTCTTGGCTGTGAGGGTGGTGAGGCCCTGGCACAGGGTGCCCAGAGCAGCTGTGGCTGCCCCTGGATCCCTGGCAGTGTCCAAGGCCAGGCTGGATGGGGCTTGGAGCAACCTGGGATAGTGGAAGGTGTCCCTGCCCATGCCAGGGGGTGGAATGGGATGAGCTTGAAGGTCCCTTCCCAACGAAACCATTCTGGGATTCTGTGATGGGCAGCAGCCACCTATCACCGGTACCTGCACATCCCCTGGCACCCCCACCAGCGCTACAGGGAGAAGTGTTGGTCCTGCCCTGGTCCAAGATAAAAGGAAGCTTTTGCAGCCAGGAAATCACTTTAACATTCCGGATGTGCAAAATTAAATGTGTTACAGCAAGGAACAATGCTGAATTTGGGCAGCTGTAACCCAGAACTTACGGATTTAATTTGGAGATGTGACACCCAGCAGCATATTTGATGAAAGTGGAAAAACAAAAACGCAACGAATTGATATTGTTTAAATAATACACTCTATTTTATTTCATCTTAAAATAGTTTAACCTTTATGCTACAGACTTGTTTCAAAAAACAGAAGGTCTCATCTTGCACCAAAAATATATATATTTTTATATATATATATATAACACTCTGTTTTATTATTATTTCTCTCCAAAGACCATTAAATACTAGATGGAAAATGAGAACTAAATAGTGAGTGTCGAGAAGAATCAAATTTTATTTTTAACTAGAGTCGCACGTTTTAAACATTTATATTCTGAGTAATGATTTGTCTTCACTATAGAAGATTCCAAGTTCACACTCCAGCAATTCAGGAAAACTGCTAAACCCTGAAGGGCTCGAGCCAATGCACACTGAAGTCGATGGGCAGCCCCACACCGACCCCAGTGGGTTCTGGACCAGGCCCCAAGTGCATTGGTTCTCAGCCATNGGTTAAATGGGATTAGTGAGAAATTCTTGGCTGTGAGGGTGGTGAGGCCCTGGCACAGGGTGCCCAGAGCAGCTGTGGCTGCCCCTGGATCCCTGGCAGTGTCCAAGGCCAGGCTGGATGGGGCTTGGAGCAACCTGGGATAGTGGAAGGTGTCCCTGCCCATGCCAGGGGGTGGAATGGGATGAGCTTGAAGGTCCCTTCCCAACGAAACCATTCTGGGATTCTGTGATGGGCAGCAGCCACCTATCACCGGTACCTGCACATCCCCTGGCACCCCCACCAGCGCTACAGGGAGAAGTGTTGGTCCTGCCCTGGTCCAAGATAAAAGGAAGCTTTTGCAGCCAGGAAATCACTTTAACATTCCGGATGTGCAAAATTAAATGTGTTACAGCAAGGAACAATGCTGAATTTGGGCAGCTGTAACCCAGAACTTACGGATTTAATTTGGAGATGTGACACCCAGCAGCATATTTGATGAAAGTGGAAAAACAAAAACGCAACGAATTGATATTGTTTAAATAATACACTCTATTTTATTTCATCTTAAAATAGTTTAACCTTTATGCTACAGACTTGTTTCAAAAAACAGAAGGTCTCATCTTGCACCAAAAATATATATATTTTTATATATATATATATAACACTCTGTTTTATTATTATTTCTCTCCAAAGACCATTAAATACTAGATGGAAAATGAGAACTAAATAGTGAGTGTCGAGAAGAATCAAATTTTATTTTTAACTAGAGTCGCACGTTTTAAACATTTATATTCTGAGTAATGATTTGTCTTCACTATAGAAGATTCCAAGTTCACACTCCAGCAATTCAGGAAAACTGCTAAACCCTGAAGGGCTCGAGCCAATGCACACTGAAGTCGATGGGCAGCCCCACACCGACCCCAGTGGGTTCTGGACCAGGCCCCAAGTGCATTGGTTCTCAGCCATACAATGGCTAACTTTTCTCTTTCCTGCTGAGAAGAGCAAAAACCACCCAGGCACATTTTCGCTCTTTTTAAAAAACATAAGTTTAAAAAAAAAATAATAATAATACTAAAAGAAACAAAACCAAACCATTTCCTACCTATCCAGTGATTGCGTTTTTCAGATCACTACCCTTGAAATTTGTAAAGAGAAAATACATAGTGTTTTAAATAAAAGAAAACCTGAATTGGACTACCATACATGAGCTGTTTAAACAAACACAGTGCACAACTGGAGGAAGTTTGGTTAGGAGGCAGTCATCTTTATGTACACGTGGAAGTCACATCATATACAAACTGAAAAACAAGGAGAGTTAGTTTACATTTTTTCACGGAGGGACTGCAAACGGGTCCCGGCAGCTTTCTTCACAACTGATCTTCAGGAGATTCTGTGAAACGGGAAGAAGCAGCCACAGGAGGTGGCTGTTCCAAAGTTGCCTTTACGGCAGGTGTGTGAGCCCACAGCTGATGGAAACACGATGAGAAAGGATGGGCAGAGCAGCACGGGGCCCTTCCCCGCTGTGGGGCCAACATGCTCCATCCACACTCCCCTCCCTCCCTCCCTCCCACAGAAAGGAATCTGTCACTAAAAACACCACAGATATTTTTCGGGCCATGCAAGACACTTACGTTCAATGTTCTAGAAAGCTGGAAGTGGGAATATCAATCCTTACCTAGCTGTTCTGCAAAGTGCAGTATGAGCTGTTCTGCTTTCGGAAGAAACAGATGTTTGTTACTAACTATACCCCCCTGCTGGGCTGTTTTTCCTTTATGTGACAACACAAGTAATTCTATTGTAATTTTTTTTATTTTGCCCACAGATGAAATTATGGGAAGCCAAATAAATTTTGAAACCGGCCGACACAAAAGGAAAGCAGAACTTCCCACGTCCTGACCACCCCTGTTCAGCCTTAAATAGTAAAAAATCCAATGGCAGAGCTGTACAAAATTCCCACTAGAAACATCCAGAATATGAAGGAATGTTTCAATTGCACAGTAGATATTTAAAGTGAGTAATATCATCTTGGTAAAGTCTAATCTTTGGTTTTTGCCTTGGGAAAGGTTCAACATGATAGATGAGGGGCAGGAATTTCCATATACATCACAGAAACCGCAGCCCACTAAAGTAGTTCCACTGATTTTGGTAAATATTCTGGTAGGAAGTGTTTCCTGAATCATGGCATTTCCAAAACTAGCATGAGAGACATGATTGAAAGCCAGGGAAATGGTGCAGATTACTAATTAAAAAAAGAAATTAAAAATCCACAACCTTCGTTTCTGACCCTGACCCTGCAACATTTTTTAGGACAGAGTTTTAAGCACTTGAATGGCCCCACAAGTTCCAGGAACAAGTCCCAGCTGAACACCCCTTTGCCAGGCTGGGGTTTTGGAATTTGCTTGGGATTTGTTGGTTTTTTTATTTTTTGAGATGGTGAATGACACAAACAAGCAGCAGTAGAAACAGGGACTATGAGTAAAACATTTCATTTCTCTCCTTCATCTACTCCAGGCAAGACTTAGATAAAGGTAAAAAAGTTCAGCTATAATTAAAAAGGAGAAGAATGCTGGGCCTTTTTATTACCTTTTCCTGTGCTTTTGCAGTGATCAGCTGTTCCTAAGTCACTACTATTACTATTTTAGCCATTCCAAGCTGTGGGAATTGACCAGTGAAACACAGTAGTCAAGGAGACAGAAGACTCAGCACTGAAGAGTATAAACTATAAATTACATTGAAAATAAAAAAGCTTTAATTAAAAGCTGTTCAGTGCATTTGTTACGGGCCATTTGCATTATAGACAATCCCTCCTGCTGGTAACATAACCAAATCAGCTTGGGTAAAAATACTCCTGGCCCAAATTTTGGAAGTGTTGAATACCCTCCAGTTCTGCTGAAATCAGTGAGGACACAGCATNACAGGAGGTATTTGCGCCTGGTGTCCTCGTCCAGAGTGAGGTCCACCACTTCTGGGGGCGAGGACCAGTTCTGCTGGGGAGCCACTGCTGTCCATGGCTGCGCGGGCTGGGCGCTCCCGAACGGCGAGCCGCGCTTCCAGGAGGACACGCTCTGGATCACCCCTCCCCTGGGATGCACACACCTGCAGCGAGGAGAGGGACACACACAGCGTCAGGGACACTGCTCAGCTCAGTCACGACCTCCCCACCTCCAGTGTTTTATCGTGATCTGGTTAGCATGTCCCTCTCCAAACTGGATTCTCCACTTGTAGAGTCCGTGGCATCTCAAGCACCCAGTGAACAAAGTTAAATTTAAATTTGGGGATTTGGTGGGGATTAAATTATTCTAAAGGAATGCCAGTGGGTGTAATGTGATATTCCTTAAAAAATATGTGCGTGGATCCCAAAGATCTTGAGGAAGCCTGCCCCACCATGTGTAGTANCTGCTGAAATCAGTGAGGACACAGCATTTCTCAAAATCACTGATGCTCACACAGCAACACACTAGTTTCTACTAACAAACTCAAGATGCTGATAAATTAAAAATGTCCTGAAGTCGGGAGGTGGGGGAAGGTGGGAGGGTATGAGTTTGCGCACAGTTATTTCGTCAGATATACACACACACGTTAGTAACTGCAGATAACTGTGTTTTAAATTTGGTGCTGTTAATTCTGGGCAAGAATCCTCCTTGGAGAAGGCAAGACCATTTGAAGTGATACTGAAACCATACTACATTCCTGTGGACGTGGAGAAACGCCGCGGGNCACCTGCAGCGAGGAGAGGGACACACACAGCGTCAGGGACACTGCTCAGCTCAGTCACGACATCCCCACCTCCAGTGTTTTATCGTGATCTGGTTAGCATGTCCCTCTCCAAACTGGATTCTCCACTTGTAGAGTCCGTGGCATCTCAAGCACCCAGTGAACAAAGTTAAATTTAAATTTGGGGATTTGGTGGGGATTAAATTATTCTAAAGGAATGCCAGTGGGTGTAATGTGATATTCCTTAAAAAATATGTGCGTGGATCCCAAAGATCTTGAGGAAGCCTGCCCCACCATGTGTAGTATCATGCACAATTTCCTGCTAGGAGCTTTACCCAATGGACTTTTTAAAAAGAGAAAAATTCGAAGTGAGGCTGCCTGAGATAAAAAGAAAAGCTATATTGCAATATTAAATCAAAGCCATGTTAAAACAAGGAGGTAATGATACTTTCATTGCAATAATTGCAAAAGAGATCTTGCTAATTACATTATTACGGCTGTTTTATCTGATTTTTTTTTTGTTTTGGTCTTCTTAACTGAAAATTACAAACATGCTGGGAAATGCTCACTGACAACAGTTCAGCCCCACTTCAGCAAAACATTTAAGCTTTAAGTGACTACAGCCAATGAGACTAAAAGGTGCATTTGAAGATAAAGCTTCAGTGCCCTGCTGAAGCAAGATACACAGGTACCTATTCACACATCATTTCTACCTATTATATCCATAGTAAATACAGGACAAATGAAGCACAAGTTAATAGCAATTAGAAAAAAGAAATGCAAAATGAAAGGTAGAATAATTTTGCTGTATGATGAAGTGATGACAGGAATTTACTAGAGGCTTTAGGATGATCACTCCATTTCCGGCTGTAAATCCTACACAGGCACTAGTAAAACTTGATACCTAGTGCTCCAAAAATTGTTTTGCTCTCATAAGCACTGGTGGGGGCTGTAGCTGCTCCTGGTTGCATGGATAAACATGAGGTGTTCTGGCTGCTGGGGTAACCTTTTCCCATTTCTTTGTGAAGGCACATGTATGTCAGGAACTCAAATCTCCTGCACTGATCAAATACCCCTGACATTTACATTTTATTTATTCCAATTTAAGTTCATGCTATTTATTTTCTCCAAAACTACTTAGGTTATGCTCAGCTCTCTTGTTTCTGGTTGGAGTTTCATGATACAGAATGAAAAATCTCATTCTCTGAGCTGTAACTTCTCTGAATATAAATGTCTCATTGCCTTCCCAGATAGGCTGCTTAGGTTTAGATGTGATGTTCAGAATGGCTTTTTTATTACTTCTTCAGTCTTAAAAATACATAGTCAAAGTATATATCTACAAAGAATTAGCAATTAAACTCTGGAACTCTAACAAATGCATGGGATTTCTTTCTTTTAAAGCTTTCTCTTAAGGAGAAATATTTTTCATTAAACTGGCAAGAAAAGCTTGTAGATAGGAGCAAATAAAATTGGTCTCTGGGACTGTGGTGCATCATTCTGAGAACAGTCCTCAGTGTTTAGGCAAAGCTAAGACCAACTTTTCTTCCTGAAGATGACAAAATCCAAGCCATAAATTATCTCACAGGAACGATACCTCAGAAAAATAGAATGTTTATCCTCAAACAAGTCACACAAGCAGCCAACAGCAAAACGTTCAGTCGAACATGAGCTCAGGGAACATGCTTCCAATCTGCCGCTAAGGGAAGGTACCAAGTAAAGGCAATCAAAAAAAAAAAAAAAAAGAAAAAAGAGGGATAAAAAAAAAAATCCTTTAGGAAAAACTAGAGGAAAACTGGTTTATACGCCTGCATGATTTAAAAAAAAAATCTACCAGTGAAAAATTAAACAAACTAAAAAACATGACTTGGTGTCCTAAGTAGATGCCAAGTAATATCCCAATGCCAAGTAATATCCCAGATATCCCAATGATGAGAAACAGCACCAATTCACTAACAATCTGAAGAACTACAGATGATGAACAAACTCCAGGGTGTCACGACTCACACCAGCCTGATGATGACATGTAATAGGGAGCACAATAAAAACCAGGATCCAAACACCACACTAACTAAGCATGCAGAAAATACCAATCAAAAACCTAACCCTTGTCCAAACGACAACCCTGCCAGAAGCCCATCAATACTTCATAACTGCAAGCCTAGACCTGCAAGAGAAATAAAACTCTAAATAGGATTCAAACAACTGAAATGTGTGAGTATTCAAGGGAGGCAGCAAACACTGGTCTGTGGGAGGTGGGTGCACGAACAAAGGAAAGCACAGAAGAGTGCTTTCAGTCTGATTTGCTGAAGTTATTTCAGTCCATAGCTACTAAAAGTCATTTTAAACAGCAACTCTGCATTTAGTTCACGTTTCCATTCCCGAAGAGGGTGAGTATTATTGCAGCAGCAGCAAGGAAAGCTTTCAAAGAGGGGACAGCAACACAAGGGTCCTGTGTGCAGTGCTGCACAGATTTACACCAGCCAGTGCTGGAGGGTGAATCCAGACCCCTTACCATCAGCAAAAAGACTCTCCAAGCCCTGGGTTCTGCTGCATGAAGAGCCAGGAGAGCTGCTTCCCAAGGAATTACCATCTTCCAAAAGAGTTGGCCATGCAAGGACTTTCACTGTTCTAAAAGCAAAGACTAAATCCCCTTTCTGGACCTGAAAATTTCCTTTTTTTCACATCCAACAGCACTGGGCTGTGCCCACATTATCCATAAAGTTTTCTGCCTGGGAAATTGGGTCCTGCACACCTTCCTTCTTGTTTCCTCAAGAAAGATGCAGTGAAGGGATGACAAGGAACTCTGTTCCTTGTCCCAGCTCTGTTCCTTGTCCCTTCCACCCCTCTTCTGCCTCCTAGCAAGCACCAGGCAGCAGAAAAGTTCTGGAAGGAGCTTGTCTATGTACTGTTTTAACTCAGTTTTATTCCAAAGAATTCAAACTCCACACTATAAGAAAATGTCAGTTTTGTTCAACTGCTTCATAATATTTTAAGCCAAGGAAAGACCATAGACCAAAGATGAAGAGTAACATCAAAAAATGCCTACCAAGAGGAACAGCTGGACGGGTTTCTGACTGAGAGAGAAATCTCTGGCACCCTTACTCTCATCTACTTTGACCTATCTTCAATCTTGAAATAAACCTAAGATTCAGAATGATCTGATTTTTAACCTAAAGGGACTATCTTACGACATTAGCCATTGAAAAACTGATAGTATTTTTACCCCTACTGATTAATTAAATAAAGTGGAAGCTGATAAAAAAACTTGAGTTAATATTTTGAAAGGAAACAAGAACCCACATAAAGATTTTCACTTAGTTATCTGCATATTCACATGCTCCTTTAAAATCTGAATTCCTGAGATATATACACTTAGTATCTCAATATTTGGTATTTTTATACTACACATCTTTATCCAGTTAATGTTTGATATTGAATCACAAGTTTAATCTGAATGATTATCAAGTTGGTCACTTTCTGAAGAAAAACACATTCTGACATCACCATGACCAGCAGAACAGAAAAATAAAGTGCAACATTTGCTGCCTTTTGGGCGACGCTCATGGATGGATGGCTACAGAAGTGAAGGCCAGCAGTTCTTTCCTTATTGATTTCAGTAATACAGACATTCTGATAAAATGAAAGTCATATTAGAGCAAGAAAAAATAATTCATACCTGGCATGTTCCTGAACTCCAACAATCTCTACTTCACTGTCAGAAGAGGCAATGTTAATTTCTTCATTGGCCTGGGCATTACCACAAGAGGTTTTGTCACCTGCAAGGAAGCCTGGATCCAAATGACCTACAGATGGGGAAAATGGGAATACAGACAGGGTTTAATGGCTTACATGGCTCAGAAATCAGCTGGAACAGGAGTTTCTCAACCTAACAAAAAACCAAAACAACACTGAGACTAGAAAATCTCATGAGACCAAGTTTTTCAACTCACAGTTCATCACCTGATACAGGAAAAGCACTGGATTTAGCCAGTGTCAATAGCTCCGGTGAAGGTGCTGTCACACGAACGTGAACAAAGCCTGACTGTTGCTCCAAGAACAACTAGAATTTCCAGCTGAAATGTTAGGACAGTGCTAAGAGTTAGACTGTCCCTAGACCTCTTTGACATCAAGAAACAAAACAATCTGAACAAATACAATGATATTATAGCAAAAAAATCCTACAGGCTGGACAGAAAATCCCACACATCAAGGAAAATCAATTTAATTTCTTTAAATAAAAAATCTAGAGGAAGCTGGTCAGTGAAAAAGCACAGAAAACTCATCAGTTTCTGACTGTGCTGCTTCACCCTTCTTCTCTAACATTATTACAAACACTTGAAAAGAAAAAGTGGTTTTCTTAAGTCCCATATGCAGCAGGGCTGGTTTTTTATTACAGTTCCTCAATGCCATCCAGTTTGTCAGTCAGTCAAACCACAAGCCCTCTCTAAATACTCATCGCAAGTGTGGCACATTTTTGCCTTTTCTGCCAAGTGCTGCTAAGAAGGTTCTTCACCCCAATTAGTGAAGCTCTGTTGAGTCATACAGGATAATACTTGCACGGGAAACCCAAAGCAGCCGAAATTATTATTTCTCTCACAGAAAACAGATTTCTTAAAAAATCAATTAATTAAAAGATATAACTTCTACTCTCTCTCTTTTTTTTTTTTTCCTTTCAGGAAAAAGAGAAGATGATTAATTCCACTGTCTCTCTTTATCATTAGCCTGGGGGATGCTGGGCAGCCATGAAGTAGGTGATACTACCTACTTCTTAAAAACCACTTGCTCAGCTGTACTACACAGGGGAAGAGTCATTTGTTGAGCAGGAAATTTCAGAGTAAGTGAATATTTTATGTGTATCTAGTTTGAGTGGACACCTCCTCAAAGATGAGAGGAGGAGGAGAAGCAATAATGATCCACAGGATTTAAAAGGTGTGCGAACATGCAGAACTGATTATACCCCCAGGGAGATTAAAGGATACAGGGAGAAGAAATTAAAATAAGTGTCAGGGAAACTTTCTAATGACTACTGAAAGCACTTGGGAAAGATGCAAGCAAATAGAATCATAGAATGGTTTGGATTGAAAGGGACCTTAAAGCTCATCCAGTGCCACCCCCTGCCATGGGCAGGGACACCTTCTGCTGTCCCAGGCTGCTCCGAGCCCCGTCCAACCTCGCCTTGGGCACTGCCAGCGATCCAGGGGCAGCCACAGCTGCTCTGGGAAACCTGTGCCAGGGCCTCCCCATCCTCGCAGGGAAGGATTTCTTACCAATATCCCATCCAGCCCTGCCCTCTGGCAGGGGGAAGCCATTCCCTGTGTCCTGCCCCTCCATTCCTTGTCCAAGGTTCCTCTCCAGCTCTTGTGTAGGAGAGAGACCATGCTGTATGTTCATGCTGTTTTGGAAAGACAAGATCCTTGGTGATCAGATGAGCGTTAGCAAGGGAAGGAAACCCATGTGCTGCCAGGTACCTGAAGGAGTTTCTACCTCACAAGACTAAAAGTATGTCAGCTGAACTTACAACAAACTAGTAGCCCAGACAGTCTCTTCCTGTCATTGCAGTTCAGCTGAACATTTCTTGGCAAACATCACTGACTGCCAGAAAGCCCAAAAGTGGGTCATGGGTATTTCTTTAACAGAAGTGGCTGGGCAGACTGTGAAATGTGAAATAGAAGTGCTCAGAGGCTTTGATTCACATCCTGGGGGCTTCACACTGCCAGAGGGCAAAGTCAGATTGCATATTTGGAAAAAATTCTTCCCCATGAGGGTGGTAGGGCCCTGGCACAGGTTGCTCAGAGCAGCTGTGGCTGCCCCATCCCTGGCAGTGTCCAAGGCCAGGCTGGATGAGGCTTGGAGCAACCTGGGATAGTGGAAGGTGTCCCTGCCCATGGCAGGGGGTAGAATGGGATGGCCATAATATCTTGTTTTAATGCCACACAACCCTTCTTTTTCTTGACAGGGTAATGTCTGGCAGAAGGGCAAAGCAGACCAGCTCTTAAACAGCCCCAAAAAGAATCCCCAGAGGTATAAATTGGAGTCCCAAAAGAGCTTCCACATATTACAATAGCTTAAAGTTCAGACAACAAAAAGATAATTAGCAGCAGTGAAACCATGATTAGCAAAGTAAATACTGCAAGAGTAGCTGAGTGTTAATCAGGATTACAGCACACAGACAGACAGACAGATTTACAGCCTCTGGCCACACAAATTTTCATGCCTAATAACATGCCCACGCTGTTAATTTCTTTGCAAGAACATTAGGATGACGCCCAAAGTGATGTTTTGTTTGACCTACACCACCAGGGCTTGCAAAACAGCCCCAAATATTTGCCCATGCACAAAGATGTGATAGTGTAATAAGATTTTTTACTTAGATAGAGCTGCTTATGTTGTTATTTTCCCATGGGAACACATTCTTTAAAGTCTGCTAAACTAGATACTGGCTGAAGATTACACTTGTGAACCAGATGCAAGATTTGAAAATTCTGCTTTCCCAGTGTGCAACCCTAGACCTGGTAGGAAAAGGCCAGCACTGGCAAAGGTGCAGTCAGATGTATACCGAGTGTGCAGGGTAAGGTGTATGCATGAGCAAAAAGAGATTCATCTTTTCAGCTGCTGACATGGCCATAGCACCAGGACCAAATCCACGTGAACATTACCAGGGATGAAGAAGTCTCTTGATGCTTCCAGTTTTCTTTTATTACCTGCAAGTCCCCTTGGATATAGGTGGAGGAGGAAAAAAAATTTCTGCCTGCACTGCAGCATTTTAGGTGAAAAGTGGAAGAAAGCTTGGTAAGAAACATTACTTTTTATTTCCTTAAATTCATTTGGTGTGCTGATCCATTGGTGCTATGTAATACAGGTGATTTCAGCTGTTCTAATTGTTTAATAAATCCCTTAATAAAGGACTGGACTTGCTAGGGGTCAAATAGCTATCAGTCAGCTGCTGTCCTGCAAAAAATACCACTGAGCTTGGAAAACACAGGCAAGCTTCAAAAAGGCTTGAACAACATCCAGCCATGGACCACAGTGAAAATAATGCACAGAGATTCTCATATTCAAATCATGGACTTGTAGACCCCATAGTAATGGAACATCTCTTTACAAAGCACCATGTAATTGTGTTTCTCTAAGCCTTACAGACAGTTAAAAGCAGCTCAGAGCCACCACAACACTCCCCATGTGGGTGCCCTGTGGCAGGAGACATTTGGGAAACACAGCAGAAAACACAAACCTGTTGTGCTCCACCAAGGCAGGCAAGACTTATGTGTCTTATGCAGCCTGAAATCCTAACATGGGAGTTTAAAAAATGACTGAAAGGGAGTAAAACATTGGCATACAAGGCTGTGGGATGAAGCTGATAGAAAATAATCCCTGCTAACATCCAAAACACTGCAGTATTTCCCATCGTTGCTCAGCTCTTTTGCTAGTGAAGCTGAACAGTGTTCATGAGCTACATGAACTTCCCTGAGTTCTTCCACAATATTCCTCAAGGAAAATTCCTTGCTGTCTCTAGATGCTAAGTCCACCTACCAGCACCTCTTCACCCTTCATCTAAACCTGATGCTAAGCTGTCCAATTTTCTAAGGGGTGATGGAAATGCAGATGGAATATGTGAAGAATTAATGCTTGTATTTTAGAGACAGAAAGAGATAAACCAAAAAAAAAGGACATACACAGGCAATCCCAACACTGAAAATGAGATTAGTACCAGTTGACCAGCTGGTGGCAGGGGTTGTCATAATCAATCATTCAGTAACAAGATTAGCTCACTTTCATTTAAAAAAAAAACACCACCAAAACCCCAGACATAAGTTTCCTGTAGTAATTAGAAGGAAAAGAAGAAGAATTAAAAATAGTTAAGAAAATTAGTGTCAAAAATATATTGCAGGAATATTTGTCAATTTTTATCACTTGTATTTTGGAGTAAATGTCAGACCTTTTTAACAGGCACCTGCCCTGTTCTCTCACAAAATCCACATAGGGAGCTTTTACAGCTCTATACAAACTAAACTACACAAATACTGAAAGAAAGAAAGGGAGAGACACCAACTGCAATGCTGGCTCAAATGTCAGAGAATTTAAACAAACCTGTATCAGCACTCATTTCATTCAGCAGCCCTCTGGTTCTCCAGGTAGATCCTGAGTCTTGATTTCCTAAAGAATTATTGTGCTCTTGAACTACTGCAGCCGCCAACAGATTGTCCACATTTACCACTTCTGGGTCTGAGTTTGTGTCTGATATATCATAGTGAGCCACAACAGGAGGTCCATCTGCAGGGGAGAAAAGCAGCATGGGTTAGAAATCAGCACAGACTGAAAGACACCTCAAAAAGTACAAATAATTTGTTTAAGGATTAATGCAACATCCTACATGAAGCTCTTAAAGTTACATAGTGGTAAATTGTATGGATTATTAAACTTCAGTTAATGAACATAGCCTGAGATTACAGAGACATTTTGACCTTTGCATACACAGAAAACACAAGTGTCAGAAAAACACATTTATCAAAGTATCAGTTATTTGGGTACTGTCTCTTACATTAACACATAAACATCTCCATATCTGACAATGTTACATTTACAATCTTGAAAGGATGAAACCTCCAGTTTAAAATAAAAAATAGTAAGTTACAGGACATTAAATTGGGCAGACGAGATATTTATCTAGAGAATTCTACAGAAGTCAAGTGACAGCTTACATTTTTATAGGATTGATAGAATAAAACTAACTTTTTCATCAAACTGATCCAGTGACAATGAATTTAACATTAGGCAACTTTCCTTTCATAACAGTTACCTGTCAAGGGCAGGGGGATTTTTCAAAATTGCAACATTTTTTGGTGTTGTTTGGTTGTTGTTTTTTTTTTAAATCAAGAATAACAAGAAACAAAATTATAATGTGCAGTGATAAATATGCTTTTCATTCAACATTATTGTCACACGCATTTTTGGCCACCATAATGAAGGAGGAAAGAGGGAGATAAAATTGCTTACGTGATTCTGAAATCTGTCCTTGAGGAGTAACAAAAAACTATTTTTGGTCTGTTTTGTTAGGACCAACTAAATTCTTTGTGATGAATGAAAATCACTTATAATTGGAAAGCATGCTAGAAACAGAAGAGGCTCAGAAAAAAACCAGGCAAATTCAAGACAAAGATTGATGTGGAAGCGGAGAGGATGGATAAATAACGCAATTCTGAGAGGATGTGAGTGTTTTAGCTGAAATGCCCTGCCCCAGCTGCAGTTCACTGACTCAGCGTGGATGAAAGTGGTTGGAGTTCCCCCTCCCCAAATGAGAAAATCAAAACTTTCTTTGGGCCAAGGCTTTATCCACATAAACGAGGGTGAGACAGAAACACAAGCTGGGCCAAAGCTCAGCATCTTGGCAATTCTTTAATTCCAAGGAGGTTCTTGGAGTTCTGCAGCTGAGCATCTGCAGGACCTTTTGTTATGGGTGTGATACATGGAGGGTACAACTTGTATGGGATAATATAAAATAATCATAAACTAAGAATGTGTTCAGGAAGACAGGACTTTCAGAGTTACAAAATGATTAATGAAATCTTTTAAAGTGATAAAGAATAAAACGAAAAGTCTTAGGAAGAACTGGTTTCTTTTTGGAGTTTTAAGTGGCTGTTGAAGACAGAACACAATGAACTAGAAGTTTCAGATCTACTTCTCTGAAAAGCTGTTTTTCTGAGGGTTTTAGAGTGGATTTTGGGTTTGGGGGCTTTTTTGGAGGGGGTGTTAGTAACTTGGTGCCTGAAATATAATGCAACTGACTATTTTCAGAAACCCCTATTTTGTGATCAGCAACACAGTTCATCAGAGAGTGACATTTTGCTTAAGTCGTACTAAAGATCAGTTTTGCAACAAGGTATGAAGAAATTCGCAGAATATTTCAGATCAGACCTGCCTCCAAAACAACAATTCCATGAAACAACGTCACATTACAAACTTAAAACAGACCCAACAAAAATAAATGAGTAGTTAAATGCCAATGTATTAAAGACCAAACTGTTCGCAACATGAAACGCTGATGATTATGACTGGAACAGAATTCCTGATAATTAACTGGAAGGCAATCTTTGTCTTTTTAAAAGGCAATTACAAAATAATGGAATACCAAGTTCAAAATTAAGCTGGCTGATGTTCAGTTAATTATTTTTGACAGCTGATGATTAAATTACATGAAGAAGTTAGGGCTGGACTGAATCATGGGAGGCATGTTTTCTTTCAGTCTTATCATCAGAGTTCAGCGTGAACATATATAATGTGAGCTGTAAAAATAAACAGTCGAGTGCAGAAGATACGAGGGTCAAGTACAATATTGACTATTTGACCATTTTTTCAACAGGTTATCTAAGATTTCAGGAGCTCTGGACTTTTCCTTCAGGCCTTTGTTTCTCTTGCTTCTGACTCAGACCTTCAAAAGCAGAAGCGAAATTTGATTTTTAGATAGACGTGTCTACACAAGTAAAATTGTATTTGGACAAAAGGCACCAATAGTCTCAAGTCAAAATTGTACCACTCCTACATGTATAATCATGCAAAAATGTATCATAAATGTATATACATGCAGAGTGATATTCTCATCACCTACCCATAGAAATAACTTGTGTGAAAGTCTTCATCAGTAGGAAATACAAGCATAAACTTGTTATCTGTAGCTCCACTCTTGTATCTTCCACACTTCCAAAGAGCACACCTTATAACTTAGCTTAAATTCAGTATACATCAAACAGACAAAAATATTTTCAATATAATTTACACACTGTAATTATATTTGTCAGGGTAATAGCCACCAATTTAACAATCTGGAAAAAAAGAACCCCAAACAAGCTGCCTATTTAAAAAGCAATCACAGCAGAGATCTATTTGTGCTTTTCTCAGCCTTGCCTTTCAGGATCAGATCTGGAAATTTGGAAAGGCCCCCAACACTAGGTTTATCCATACCTATCACCAGTAAATGACCAACAAAGCCAAGACAATTGCCACCACACTGCAACAAATCCTCAGATTCCCCATATTTATAAAAGAAGAAACAAGCATAAATGCTTATGTGTGTTAAAAAAAGGTCAACAAAAACCACACAAAACCAAACAATAAAGAAGTTGTGGGCAACAACAAAAACTAGATGAAAGTTGCAGTGAAGGCATATAAAAAAAAATCTTATAAAAAATCCTCTGTTCCCAAAAGTCTGTTTCCTTTTCAGTGCTGCATGGATGGGACAGGAGTGGTTAAATCTGGAAATAAATAATACTTCCCTAGCCAAGTATGTCATCATCCAGTGATGTGATGCAAAGTGAATGTATGGTACAAAGAAATAAGGACAATTGGCTTCAGCTAGGAAATAAAGTGAAAAAATGCTTTCAGGTTAAAAAGGTAAAAGTATTAACTACAAGCAAAATGGAACTTTATCATCTTTTCTTTGCAGCAGAGGCACTCCTTGCAATTACTTACTGTAACAGGATTTCAACAGATAGAAAAATACACCAGAACAAACCATGCCAGAATCAAAACTTAATGTAGCACAATTAGGAGGTTCCCTGATCAGTAATTTAAACAATCTATTTAAGAAAAATCATGTCTTCTGAGAAGCCAAGGTAGCTGGAAGACGTACATATCCCTGGTGATAAGCTATAATTCATTTCTAAAGCAATAAATGCTTGAAAAAGGCAAAGATGAAAGTTAATAAATACCAGCAGCAAAATACAGCTGTTGACATTTAATGTTAATAGGGTGAGGGAAAGACTGCATTTTTTATTTTTAAAGAATTCAGAGGCAGAGGTCAGCATGGGGTCAATGTTTTCAAGTGTCCAATTCTCCCTTAATTTACACATCAAAACTAACTCTACTCAGGACAACTAAATCAGAAGTCACATGCACAAAAATACATGTCTACACATATCAACCTTCATTTTAAGCTTGCAACATAGAAAATTCAATAATTTCTTATCTGCTATCTGCTCCCATGTTTTTTCATACAGCCACATCTCAACATTCAATGGTCTAAACTGTGTTGTAAGATCCATGCTCCTATTATCCTTTATTTCATTATAATGGCAGCACAAGCAAAAAGGGAGAATCAACAGTAAAATCTCAGCTATAGGTTAAAAGCAGCAATTCTGTAAGCAGCACCATACTTTTGCACTGCAACAGCTGTGTATCAATGCACAGGAAACAAAAAGATATTACCTAGTAGAACCTGAATGGGGAATTTAGACCTTTAAATCTATGTAGACAGGCTGAGAGAGTTGGGGTTGTTCAGCCTGGAGAAAAGAAGGCTCCAGGGAGACCTTGGAGCACCTTCCAGTACCTAAAGAGGCTACAAGAGAGCTGGAGAGGGACTTTGGACAAGGGCATGGAGGGCTAGGAAAAGAGGGAATGGCTTCAAAATGACAGAGAGCAGGGTTAGATTAGATATTGGACAGGAATTGACTGTGAAAGTGGTGAGGCACTGGAACAGGTTGCCCAGGGAAGCTGTGGATTCCCCATCCCTGAAAGTGTTCAAGGCCAGGTTGGATGGGGCTTTGAACAACCTGGTCTAGTGGAAGGTGTCCCTGCCCATGACAGAAGGGTTGGAACTAGATGATCTTTAAGGTCCCTTCCAACCCAAACCATTCTATGACACTGACTCTAAATCATTACTTTAGCTTTCTTAAATTTAGGCATATTCTGCCAAGCTCATCATCACTTAAACTCCCTCCCACTGCAGCCAGAGAGAAGTTGTTCGGAGTAAGGTAATCTCAGTCTGGAAATTGCAGCCTGGAGCATCACCATCTCCCCTCCTTCCCCAGTAAACACAAAGAGCTTAGGCAGCCACCTTAGCCAAGGCACATAACTTTTACATCTCTGAAGTTCAGCAAGATTAGTTCCAGCTTTAGGGATGGGATTTAAATTTCGCTATGTTTTCTCTACAAGTAGAGGAAAAAGACTGATATCTCCAGAGGACTATCCCAATTAAAATAATTTCAAAATTAAAAGTCTAATTTTGGTGGTCTGAATCGCCCTCTGGAGTCATCAGTGTGTTTACAATGAAGGAGATGTGGAGCCTTATTTAGGTGTAAATATCACCCTAAGCTTAAAAACACACATAACAGGTACAATAATATTAGCAATAATAATTACAGCACTTTACTCTCATAGAAAGCTTTCCATTAGAGGATCTCAAAGAGCTCTGAAGTGCTTATTAACCTCCTTTTGCCTATGGGGGAAACTGAGGCAAGCAGAAATTCGCAGCTTGCTCAAGGCTAACAAACAGAAGAGCTCAGCTTTGGTGAAAACAATACTCCCCTCAAATTACTGAGCAGTTTAAAAATAGTGTTTAGGAATGCTTTCATGAAATGTGCAAAAGCTAAAAAGGTGACACACAGTCACCTAGGTAATTGTAAGCCCAAGGAGACAACTTCTTCCAGCCTCACCTCTACATCTTTACTGTGAATATAGGTACTGCTTTGTCTCAATCTCTCAAACTAAATTGGATCTATTTTTATATAACAGAAGGGAATACTGAAACATTTTAAAATAATAGGAGTTAAGAATGCCCTCAAATTACACTTGACGTTTAAATGTAAGAGAGAACTCCATTTACTTCAAGATTACACAAAACATGTAATGGAGTCTAAGACCTATATAAATTTTAAGATCAGATGATCATTACAGTAATTGAAATATTTTGTGTCAAAACCTAGAAGATTCATCTTAAGTGACTCGCCAAAATATTTTTACAGTAGACACATCAGTAACTTTGATCCAAACAGAAAGGCTTCATATACAAGACTACAGGCTAACAGCCTTTTTGTTTAGATAAGCAATACAACCCTGTTCTTATTTAAAACATGACCTAGAGCTGCTGTTTCATAAAGTATGCACNTTATTTAAGGTTACAGTAGTTACATTTCAAAATTTACAGTTAGGCAAAGAATACATTGCAAATACATTAAAAAATAGTGTAACAGCATTCCCTCTAAAATCATAAAGTGAACTTTATTGGTGAACCCACTTTCCTCCCATTTTCCTTAATTTCACAGAGTAAAGGCTTTGTTTTTTTAACCATAATAAAATAATAAAATCAAAACATTATCAAATGAGTATCTGTTCTCAGACTGGATCATTTTTAATATATCACATCAAAAGAGATCTCAAAAATTCAAGTCTTGCTGATCAACATTCATTCTTTCAGGCTTTTTGATGACTAGATGGAAAATATCTTGGATTTGTTTTATCAAATTATATATAAAGACAGTCTTTTTTTTATTGTGTGTTAAGCAAAGGCACACGGAATATGGCTGTACATTGAAAATATCAGGAAGTGGCCTCTATTTCTCATTACAGGATTTATTTACATTGATGCCATCTAATGATTCATTAATTGTGGAAACAGATATATTAGACAGATCTCTTCCCCAGTTTTACTTGCAAAAGTGTATCAGGAGGCTTTTGGAAACCATCACACCCTACACTCTTACATAGCCATAACAGTTAAAAAAAAATTCCATGTGTAAATACAACTTAGATTAGGAAAAGGCAGCAAACACATACCCCATACACACCCCTCCAGAAAACATCGCATTTTTGCAAGTACAAACTGCACTTTCCCATGGAAGGACTGATACAGCCTTGATGCAAAGCTTTTGATGTTCCAACTAATCCATTGCTCCCATCAGTCTGTGAGATTTAAGAGTGCTTGAAATTGCTTCTAACTTAATAAGCCTATTTTCCATGTGCCTTCATTTTGATGATCTAACACTATGAGACTAATAAAATTTGTGAGAAAGACTGGTTTCTAGCTTCATGTTTTCAAGGTACTGTCCATCTCTATCAATCAGCCCAAGTATTTTAGCTTTTACAGTACAAATTACACAGTGCATTTGTTCTACTGCTTCCAAATGTAACTGCAATGGTCGCAGTGCAGACCCCAATTATTTTAGAAACATCTACTCAACTGGTCTGATTTACACACCCTCATCAGGCAAAGATTCCCCTGAAAGTCATCTGAGGGATCTGACCAAAAGCTACAGAATATGTTTAATTTCTAACAAGATGAAATGCTAGCCCCATTAAAACCAATAGAAAACTTCTACTAATATCAGTGGGGCTAGAATTTAATTTCTTAATGCACTTGAAATATTACTTTAAAAAAAAGAGATTTACAGTATGTGAATATAGAAAGAGACAAAATATATTAATGAGAAATCAGTGAAAGTAAACACATTTCAATTTTTAAAATAACTACCAAATATAATCCTGTTTCACTGAAGTTAAAATTGGTCCTCCAGTCTTAACTCTGGCAGCTCAGATAAAATAACCTAACTATCCTGCAAAAACACCAAAAGACACTGTGAACTTAAAAAAATAGAGATGTATATTTCTGCCTGAATTATTTTATCATAATACTGTTACAAATAATACTGAAGTGTAGTACATGTGAAAGGTTTAAGATTTTTTTCTTTTTTTTCCTTGCTCAGTTATTTTTTGCAATGGAAAAACTGAATAAAGTTTCACTGCCTTTACTTCAATGTTTTTCTAAATAAAACCTGAAAATTCAGATGTTTGAAGCAAAATCCCAAATATTCAGATAAAAAAAAAGTGTGAAGGGTGGAACTTCCTAAAGACCTTGCTTGCCAAACCCCACTTGAGGGAGGGAAGCAGCACAAATGCCTGGGAAAGAACATGCAGCCAAGCCTGCAAAACCACTGCACATTAAAGCCCCTGGACTTTCAAGGACTCCTAAAAAGAGTAAAATTCTAGGAGAAAATCCTTTAGTTTTTCATTTATTGAGCTGTCAGTTTGACATTTAGGGACATTTAAATGAAGCCTTTATATAAAGGCTTTTTTCTTTTGCACAGGAAGCTGTTTCACCTGCTGCTAAATCCTAACTCCACAGTGGTATGGGTGTTCCATTACTCCTATGCTGAAACAGCTGTCACATTAGAAAACATGTAATTCAATATTGAAAATTACAATATAGGAACAGGTTGCCCAGAGAAGTTGTGGATGCTCCATCCCTGGAAGTGTTCAAGGCCAGGTTGGATGGGGCTTTGAGCCACCTGGTCTAGTGGAAAGGGGGGGTAGAACTAGATGGTCTTAAGGTCCCTTCCAACCCAAACCATTCTATGATTCTCTGACCTCTATGAATAGGCCAGTTGGGTTTAAACTGGCACCATCTTCCTGGAATTACACCAGTTTACACCAGATGATCTGACTCGATGTATTTAATCTTTGAAACCATTAGTAAAATTCTTTAAAGAAAATAGAGTATTTCTTTACTCCATTCTGAAGTATAAAACAGGGAAATTAGAGAAACTTTACATTATCATCTGTGATTCTCCACATCTATGAAAAACTACTGATTTCTCCTCTACTTGTTACATTTGGTGGTTTTCAAGTAATTTCTTGAGATGTGAGCATAAATATACATTCAAAATGCAACTGAGTTGGAAAGTAGGAGAGTTACCTTCTGTTAATCTTAAAATAAGTCTCAAATCAGACTGATTTCATGAAATACAGAATGGATGAGGTTAAAATTTATATTAAAATTTCAGTTGAAGCAATTTTAAGTCCCCCAAAACTAATAGTCAGATCCCTTTAAAAATAAGACCTTATAATGGAAATCATTACAAACATATGGCTGCATTTAATATAGCAAAAGAATTCCCAGAAGAAAAAACGCCATAATCTGAAAATATGTATTGGGAACCTGTTTTCTCAAAGAGATGCTAAAGTCAGTCGCACACTTATTTAAAATACAGACTCATCACTACTATTGGTATCTGAAGGTTGGTTTCTTCAGGGCTCTGAATCTCTCAAATTCACAATACAAAGCAAGAAAAGAGATGTTCCTGTTTAATAGCACAGCTTGCCAAATCCTTCATCAGGTAGATTATACTACACCTGAGCAACAACAGAAAGGTGGGGTTCCCCTCAGTTTGTAGAAGGAGAAACATACTACTTCACATGGAAAACAAGCTCATGGACCAGATATTCAACTGCGGAAATTAACACACTTTTCATTTCAAAGGAGCTGATTTATGACAGCTGAAGACCTGGCTCCAGTTTTGAGGCAAGTGAAGAATGACCAAAGAAATTAATATTTACCATTTACAACTACTGATCTTGCACAGGTGTTCTTAACACTAGATAGGTTTTATGCGGAAATTAGGTTAAAATTATATCTAATATGAACTATTCCCTCAGTCTTCTGGGTACCCTGGGATAATTTTATCCTAGAAAGAGCACAACTTTGAAATCTGTATGCTCAACTGCTGTCATCCTCTGCTTGTTCTTTCACATTGACAGTTGCTTGCATTGAAATAAACAACAGAAATTGATGAAATTAAAAGGTTTTAAATTTTGACTCTTACTAACCAAATCCAAATTTTATCTATTAATACACTGAATGATTACAATATTTTTCTTTTTTTTTTTAAGACTACCTGACTGAGACATTGAAGCTTGGCAGAAATTTCACTGGCTACATTCCTAACAAAGTTATTATCCATTTATGAGATCCGTATGTAAAGGTGTTTTAGTCTGAGGGATAAATAAGTTAAACTGATCTCCTTACACAATTTGTTTAAAAATACCTAATTGCTCCATATATACTATTTTATAAAAAAGGTTAAAGGCATGCTTATACACATACTGAGTTAAGTGACTGTCCTAGTTCCAGCCAGGACAGGGTTAATTTTTGCAGTAGCCAGGATGGGGCATGGCTAGGACCCAGAGGTTATTCTATACAACCTCAGGGTCATTTTCCAGGAAAGGGTGAAGGGGTCCCTTCCCGGATCTTGGCAAAGGTCGGGTATTGTCAGGCTCTGTTGGTGGTACAGTGGTGAGCATTTGCATGTGAATCACTCGCCTCTCTTAAACAGTTTTGTTATTAATTTTGTTGTTGCTGTTACTGCTGTTACTACTGTTTTCTAATCTCATTGCTGTTTCCAGTAAATTGTTCTTATTTCAGCCTGTGATCTTTACCTTTTGTGCCTTCAATTCTCTTCTCCAGACGGCAGCAGAGGAGAGGGAGGGGGGAGTGAGCAAGCAGCATGTGGTTTGGAGTGATTTCAGTGGGAACACGATACTGGAGAATATCATTCCTAAACCACAACAGCCTTATTTAGTGCCCAATGTGCGGCACCAAGGGTTGAGATAGCAACAGATATGCCCAGAGTGGGTTGGAAACAAATTTGATCTAAGCATTTGTTGTAATAGGTATGGAGCCACTGGTCATAATGTTGCTTGGTGTGTTTATATGGGTGTGGTATCTATCCCTGTATATGTTTCTGTACATGCACTATGTGCCCATCATGGTGGTCTTTTTCAGAGCAGGGAGAGGGATCAGGATTGCTTTCTTGCTGTACTGAGGGATATCAGTTTATGACATGATAACATCAAGGGCAATGAGGGTCGTTTGGGATGTGTATTCAGTGCTGCTCTCCTATCCATACCTCAGGCACTACCTTTGGGAGTGCATTAATAATCATACCCAGTCTGTGGAGGGAACAGGGGAGGATGATTTTCCCCAGCCTTTCACCCCCTTTTCCTCCTTCAGGCCTGGTAGAACAGGTTCTGAGAATTTTGAATTTCCTTTGAATGATAAGGAAAGCATGTTCTTGTTGCTAAGTGTGCCAGGTCTCCTCAGTGAGGTCCACACTCTATTTAGAGTCGCGAAAGAGATTTCTAGGAAGGTCATTCAGAGATCTGTCGTGAAGGTGGATAGTCACGAGTGGCATGGAAGGTGAGAGGACATGGGCCAGTATTTGGAGGACTTCTCTGATAGTCTGGAAGTTCACCCCTGAACAACTACAGGACCTTCTTAAAGTGAGAAAATATGTGAAAGGAAAATGCTGTGGAAGTTCCAGAGAGGCACGAAGTTATGCAGTGTGCTGGGCGCTGGCTACTATTTATTGGACACGGCTTGATACTAGACAGAACACTCGGGGGAGGAGAAGGAAAGCAGACCAACAGGCACTGTGGCCACAAACAGCAGCTGAACCAGAGGAACAACCTGTGCCAGTAGCAGTCACCCCTATATAGAAATCCAAGACCAAATCAGTTTGCTTAGTGAGGGATGAAGAGGAAGTAGGGCCCTCACAATAGGAGGAAGAGGCAGAGTCAGAGATAATCGTCCAATCCCTATCCCTAAGTGAGCTGCAAGACATGCAAAAAGATTTCAGCTGCCAGTCAGGTGACCCCCTGGTGACCTGGCTGCTCCCATGCTGGTATATCACAGCCCACAATATGAAACTAGATGGTAGCAAAGCCAAGCAACTGGGATCCATGTCCTGGGATGTGGGCATTGACAAGGGGATAGGGAAGAGAACAGAAACTCTCAGCCTATGGAGGTGACACTCGTCAAGCGTGAGGGAAAGGTATTCTCTCAAGGATGATGTAGTAGTGCACCCAAGCAGGTGGAATGCCGTGGAGCAAGGTATCCAGTACCTGAGAGAATTAGCTGTGCTGGAGTTAATCTATAGGGATTCAAGAAACGAGCAGTCCCCTCTAGATGCAGATGAGGTCCAGTATACACAATCCATGTGGCGGAAGGTTGTAAAGAGTGTGCCATCATTGTATGCCAACTCTTTGGCACTGATGTCAGTGAAAGAAGGAGAACAATCAGTGCTTCAGCTGACTACTTGACTCCAGCAATATGAAGATCGTCTTTTTCCCTCCCTACTGACCTGCACCTCAGCTGTAGAACAACTGTCCAAGACTGCGGACAGACTTGAAAGACTCAAGTAAGTTAGAGAGGAAATGTCCCATGCCCCGCCAGTACAGCCCAGAGTCTCTGCTATTGGAGGCAACCGCCCCCCTGGTAGAAAGGGAACACACCACCAGGTAACCTGTTGTTTTACCTGCATGACCATGGAGAGGACATGAGGAAGTGGGATGGAAACCCACCTCTGGCCTAGCAGCATGGGGATGTGAAATGAGAGGAAGAACAACCACCACAGGAAATTCTTCTAGGATAAATACCACTCCAGTTTCCAGTGGGCAAGTCCTCAGACAGAAAAAAGGGCTGACATTACTTCAGATCCTCTTGAAGGGACTGCCAGTTCATATTTACAAGAAGTGAGCAACAAGTACTATGACCAGAACAAGAGGGGCCATGCCTCCAGACAGGTGGAGGAAAGGGACAGTCAGATCTATTGGACTGTGTGGATCTGATGTCCTAGCACATCAGACCAACAGGAGTACAAGGCTTCAGTTGACACTAGCGTACAATGTACCCTGATGCCATTGAGATATGTAGGGACAGAATCCATCTCTATTTCTGGGGTGACAGGGGGATCCCAACAGCTGACTGTACTGGAAGCTGAAGTAAGCCTGACCAGGGAGGAGTGGCAAAAACCCCCATTGTGACTGGCCCAGAGGCCCCATGCATCCTTAGCGTAGATTACCTCAGGAATGGGTATTTCAAAGACCCAAAAGGGTACTGCTGGGATTTGGGGATAGCTGCTCTGGAGACAGAAGAAACAAGACAGCTGAATACTTTGCCTGGTCTCTCAGAGGACCCTTCTGCTGTGGGACTGCTGAGGGTCAAAGAAGAACAGGTATTGATCGCCACCGCAACAGTGCATCGTCACCAATACCACACCAACTGGGACTCCATGACCCCCATCCATGAGATGATTCATGAACTGAAGAGCCAGGGAGTGGTCAGCAAGACTCGTTCACCCTTTAATAGTCCTATGTGGCCAGTGCATAAGTCCAATGGGGAGTGGAGGCTGACAGTGGACTATCGTGGCCTGAACAAAGTCACACCACCACTGAGTGC
>VXAZ01009933.1:5941-85277 GCA_013399875.1 Gymnorhina tibicen
TTTTCTTTTGAGGGGAACTCATCTTTTGCTTTATTGAATGCCCGTATGGGATCACGGGAATATTACAGTTTTCATCTTTCATATAACCAGCTGATAAACAAAGCTTTGATCTGCATACCCTGCATTATCATGATAGGGTAAGAAAAGAAATATATAGGCATATGATGAAAATATTCTTCCATAACTGGAAACAACAAAAAATTCAATCTCAGCAAACAGATACCTGTTCAGATTTTTGTGAAATGTAATATTCTATTGAGTTGCATGAGTTTACCAGTCTTGGAGAGTTGAGAAGTATAGAGTTCAATTTTACAGAAACTAAATACTTTGGGGGAGGGGAGGGAGGGAATGTTAAATTTTGTCCTAGAAGGACCCATAGGAAGAGTGTATGTCCATCTGGTGTAGAGAAATTTACATGTGTGACTCTGTTACCATGTAATGGAAGTTATATTTGTAAATCTCTGAACACCTGGGAGTGATGAGCGTACCTAAAATGTGTAAAGTTAAAAGCATGAAATGACCATATTATTTTTTGGTGACAGGTCTGGTGATGGCCACGGGCTTTGTACCATGAGACTCCTGGTAGCAAAGGGCCCACAAGAAATGATTTTTTCTTTCTAAGATTTCTATAAATGGTACCATTATTATTTGTTAAATCTATGTAAATTCATATTTGTATTCTTGAAATTCTAGTTTTAGCCCTTTAAACAAAGTTGTATATTGTCTCAAATTGAAAATGAGATAAGATGTATTTTTCCTGTTAGGTTTTATACCGCACTCTTGATGTTTGCCCATTTTTAAGTTAAATATAGTTGTATGGAAAAGTACATTTTATTAAATTTTGCATTAAAAAGTTAAATGTTTATGGTATACCAACAATGTCTAATTTGGTCAAATACAGTTCTCTTCCAAAACCAAAGCTAAGGGGTTTTTTGCATATTTAGTAAAACTTCAAGTGCTGGCAGCTGTAACTATTTTCACATATACCTGCTTACCAGTTTGGGGGACAATTCGGCAATTTTGTGGTTAAAAAATTATGGTTCTCTTAAGTGCCAGTGTTTAAAAACAAACAAAAAAAAAGCATTCTTGTAATTTTACACGCTTTTGTGATGGAGTATTGTTTTGTTATACAATTTTGACTTTCAGATTCTTATTTCAATTTGCATTTATGTATAACTTCAGGAGAAATATTGAACATCTGAAATCCTGGATGATACTAATAAACTAATAATTGCAGAGGTTTTAAATACTTAGTTAAATGGCTCACTTAATACCCTAAGGATTTGGGGGCTTCTGTGTGTGTTGGTGTTCTCAGATATGTACATCCCTGCTCTCTGTTTCAAGCAGAAGAATGATGCTGTTTGCAAGGTCTCGCTATAGAAAGCGTAGGACAGACAGACTTTTTTTTCTCCTTAAACTGGATATTACACATTCAAATGCTCGTAACTGCTGACAAATAAATTTTCTGTGCTGAAGGGTTTTTTTGTTTCCCCAGGTCATCAGAGGAAAGTAGACACATTTCTTGTTCTTGGAACAAGCATACTTAATGAGATTCCCGTAATCTTGTGCCTTTGTTCTCGGTGCTTGATGTTGACAGAGGTAACCGAGAGGATTCAGCTGAACTTAAAAGATGAGTAGCGGGCGCTTCCCCGGCAGCCAGGCACGGCCTTGGCCTTGCCTTTGACTTTAGCACATTGGTAACAAACAGAGCGTGCTCAAGGCTGAAGAGGGTAGGTAATGTACTTATCAATGCTGCTTACTGAGGAACAGAACCCCTGTATCTCACTCCAGAGGCTGGTGTTGGGTGGGAGATGCACCAACGCTTCCCAAGCTCTCCAGAGTGGCTGTGATTTTCTCAGGAGCCCTTGGAACGTGCCTGTAATTCAGCTGAGCTGGTGCATGGATTTCAGGCTGAAGCCTTCACTTGTGTTTGCTATAAAACTGCTTTTAAACAATGGGAGTATTTTTTGGCGAAGAGGAATGCCATAGGTAGGTTGATTCCCCTTTTAAAGGAAGAGCTGCTGAAGGTTGTTGCTGGAAGGGACCCCCGTGTTGTGCAGCTGTGCTCCCCTGCAAGCTCCAGCAGTTAAATAATCCTCTTGGTCAAAACTGCCCTAGTCTGCGCTGGTGGGTCAGGCTCGGCCACTCCAAGATTACTTGATCCGAGGTCAGTTACTGCTGACACTTCAGCTTGAATCTGCCTCTCCTTGATCTTTAAAAAGTGGGTGCTTGCTGTAAAAGAGGGATAATGAGCGGTGAAATTGCAACTGTTTAGGCAGTGGTTCCCTACAAGGGAACTGACAGCATTGGCATCGTTATCAAAAAGCATTTCCTAGGGCTTTAACCTTCACGTAAATGCTTGTAGAGGTAAAGAAAGGGCTTTTCCTGTTCTAAACAACAACAAAAAATTGATCGGTCTGGAGAGAACTTTGATGTTAATATGTGGTAGTTAGGATACCTTGAATGCCAAATGAAGCCAGACTGATTTTTACGGTTGTTTATCTCAAGCTGGTCCTGAAAGGAGCTGCAGTTGCAGCCACCTAGATGCACTCTGTAATTATAAGCTGGTTTAACCGGATGTATGGACAGCGTTCATCCCTTCTGCCAAGCTTTCAGTTATCGCACCAGCTTAGCAGAAAGTTGAGCTTATTTAACAAAATGTTTCTGTCCAGGCAAACGGGCCCCTGGAAGCGTGAACTAGCGGGTGTGAAGTGGCTGATTTCTGCAGCTTAATTAGGGCGCTGCTGGCACTGAGGCTCTTCACAGCTGCTTTTATCAGTGTAACTAGCCCATCCTGAAGGAGAAAAGGCTGAATAATAGGTGGGTCTAGGCTTGTTAGAAAGTGGGAAGCTGGATTTGAGTGACTCCTCCAGAAGAGGAGCCAGGCGGACTGCAGCCACAGCGTTGGGTTCTCTAGATGGGTGACAAGCTGAGCTTGGAAAAAACCTCTCCTAATTCTTGCTAGCCTAAGGGTTAGACCTGCTAGTTAGAATAAACATTCCCATTCTGCCTTCCCAGCTATGCCTGACAGGAGATTAAAGGAATAAAGGCAGTGTGCTGCGTTGGGTTATAACGCATTATTCAATACAGAGTCTGTAACCGAGACATGGCAAAATACAAAGATAGTGTTTAATACAAGAGACGATTAATTTTCACCATTTCCAGGCTGTGCCAGTAGCAGCTGACCAGCTACAGGCTTTTAGGACTCAAATGTACCAATCATTTTATTAATAACAGTAAAATGCCGAATATTTTCAAACATTCCTCCATTAGATTCTGTAGCTTATGAGTCTGTACTTGACTACAGATCACATCTTTTTGGGGTGCTTTAGCAGAAAATGACAGTGTGTGACATTTTCCTTTGGCAGGCTGCAGCAGACATTATTTTAGCACCTGAAATACATTAAGGGACATTTTACAAACACGCCAAGTCCAATGGACTGCCTAAATGTGGGGGTGTATCGATAAACTTTTCCCCAGACTTTGCTACTGGATTGCACCCTACATCTGAAAACCGCTTTGAGGGGGTCTTAATTTAGTCTAGAATAGATCCACTTTAAATTAACACCAGCCTTTATTCCAAAACAATGTACTTGGAGACAAGCTGTCAGACTTTATTCCAGTGTTCGAGTAAAAAAAAGCAGGAAAAGTAAATCTCTCAGAGTTTTTTATCATTTTGCTGAAGTTGTCTTGTATTTTTATTTTGTATATGTTGTGCCCTGGATTTTCTTTTGACAGTACTTCAAGCTGAAAAACAAAGATGGATTTTTTTTTCCCCAGTGAATTTATTATGAAGAATGAAGGTCAGATTCCTCTTACGGCTGCTTTGTGCTGTTGAAAAATACAGTGTGGCTCCTGCTTCAAGAGCACCTAATTTTGAAATCCATCTTGCTGAAGCAATTGCTATTAGAGGTGACCTGCAAGAGAGACGAGCCTTCCCTTTTGCCACTCTGTGATGGAATAAAAGACTCGAGCGATAAATTAGCTTAGTCTACCTGTTTGCCACATCAGAAACTGAAGCCTTCCCTGCAGCAGGAGTGCTCGAGATCAAGCTAAGCAGCAAGAGGCAGAGCAGCACGGAGCAAGGAGGACAGACAGGCAAATGTGGGGGTTTTTAACTACACCTTTTAAAATTCTGCTTCTATTGTTAAAAAATGTTTGACTTAAATGACGGTCATTTGGCACAGAGGAAGTTTATCCACGTGCTTCCAGCAGCCTTTCACCTATTAAGGCAGCAAAAGCTCAATTCATGTATTTCTGACCTCCCAAAAGTTCCTCAGTAAAAACAGGAAAGACCAAGCACTGCAGCTTGAATGCCTGGAAAGGACCCATCTCCCTGCACATCTTACAGCAGCAAGAGGTCACCATTTAAATGCTTTTTCCAAGAAGCCATTCAAAAAATCAGGCTTTCGGAGGGGAAACCGAGGACGTGTGCTGCTGTGTTTGGCGGGGGCATTTGTTACCAAGAATAAAAACAGTGTTGAAGAAATGTCTGGGAAGACATCCCTTACCTCTCCTGCTCCTTCCTAAACTGAAATGTAAGAAAACAATGAAAATAATACCTTTATGGGAAAAAGTCTCCCTTGCCAAAATGCTGGGGTTGACCACACTCTTCCTCATCCCAGCCCAGAGGAAAAATGCACATCCCCTAAACTAACACTGGCCAGCGGCACTATAGACGGTGTGGGACACAGATGGCAGCTGGGGGGTCAGTCCCAGCAGCCCTCTCCTTGCTGCCAGTTCACTCCTGGTGTTGGGGAGACACTGAGCATGAAGACTGCTGGGGAGAACGTCAGGTCATGGATCATGCCAGGGCTGGGTGCCTCAGGCCTGGCTTTGAAATGCAGATGCAGAGGGAGCGCGGGGCGGTGGGCTGGAAGTATGGATAGCAGGAACCAGCCCTCTGAAGACTCAGCCACGCAGTTAAAAGCGAAATCAGGGTGCTCTTTAAAAAACTCAAATTTGTGTGGTGGTGATTCCTAGAAGAGAGAACTTTCTTGCAAGACGTGCGCTGGTAAATGATTGAATAACAGTGACTCACTCATGTTTATTATCAGAGTTGACTGTAGCGGCGCTTACGCTCGCTTCAGATTTGTTGACACACATTTCTCCTGACGTCTGCCAATAAGGAAGATGCTGTGAACCAGCACTGCCTTGTAAAACTGGTACTGGAAAACGCAGGTGAGGGCTGATCACAGCCTGAGCCTCTCAGCACCGGAGCAGCTTTTGGGGACAGAGGGGCTGGTTTTGCTCTACCAGCTACTAATGGAAAGTGCTGGTGGGTTTCTGCTCAGGGGCGCTGAGAGGCAGGGCACCCACGTGGGTTGTCGGGGCTTTTGGCAGGACTAATCCCTTGGATCCCGCCTGAAACTGATGGCCGGTCCCAGAGTCACATCCCGGAATGTGTAAGTGGCTCCCAGTAGGAGGCTGCCGGTGAATGAACGAGACCCCTCCTCGCACCAGCCCTGCTGTATCTGAGACTCCTTCCAACACTGTTTCCTTTGAGGTGGAAGAAGGAAGTGATCTATTTTGGGGGAGCGTTCGTACCAGATGTTCAGTGATGGCAACACTGTCTCTATCACTGCACGCTCTGCTTCCGCACGGGAGCACCCGGGCCCTGCCTCCCTGCCCCTGCCGCGGGTGACCCTGCCCCTTCCTCCTGCCCTGCCTGACATCCACCGCTGGCAGCCCTGCTCCAGGAGGAAGGAGCGAGTTCACCTCCCCCAGCTGCTAGGGGCTGGATCCGCGCCCCCCAGGTAGGACAGGAGAGTTGTCCTGCTGCCCCGCCACCCGCAGGTAATCGATGCCATTCCCGTGGTGCCAGGGGTGCGCAGGGACACCCCTAATCCCGGGAGCAGCACTTGCCTTCCACTGACCCACGGCACAGAGGGATAAACCACAGTGTTGCTGCCGTCACAGGGTGCAACATTCTCAGGATGTGCTGCTGCCTGGGATCGATGTCCCTGGTCTGCTGGCCTCGACACTCCTCTTTGAGTCCCCTGTTCCTACTGACGTGGGTTTTTCTTTTCATCTGAATCGTTCAGTATGACTTTGCAGCACAATGGGGCTGTGATTCTTTTCGAAGCCGCCAGCCTGCAGGAAACAGAAGGTCTCTGAATAAAAGGGAGGCTCTTGTTACGACTTCCCTCTTATTTACTGTTCCCAGTAGCAGAGAAGTGAAAAGACAATGAATGAAATGGAGGACTAATCACGCGTAGCACTGAAATATAAACAAGGACTCTGCCCGTCCCAGAGCGCTGCTCCGAGCAGTGGCTCGTGCCCGCAGCGTGCAGAAATCTCTCATCACTGAGACCTCCTGGATTTCATGAAAAAAGCCAAAAGGCAGAGGACGCTCCACAGGTGGTTTTTCAAAGGTAAACTCGCAAACTGAGTATTTTACATGGACTTTTCTCTGTTCAGTGCTCTCAAAACTTGAGTTCAAGTTGATATCCCCTGTGCTGAATCACTGGTCCGTGACTTTTGCAGAGGAAGCTCCCTATTTTCCTATTTTTCTGCATTAATTTTAAAACAATGAAAGTTCAGGACAACTCCTTTGTCCCACAGAAGACTTTTAAAAATGCTTCCGAGAGAACCTACTGTGCTGCACAGTGTGTAGCTGTGCTCCTAAAAGGGGGATGTGGTCATTAGCCTTGCTCCCTTTTTCACTTGCTTTTGGGTTGGTATCCAAACACCAAGGCATTTCTAATCATGTTCCTTATTTATTTTTTTAATCAGAGATTTACCTGTATTTGATTTCCAGTTATAGATTTTGAGCATTCACACCAGCCTTTGCAAATGTGTTGAGCCCCTCAAGTTAATTGGTAATAAATTAACCTTGGAGGTTGTTTGTGTGAGGCAGACTACGTGCATGCAGCTTTGTGAAGGTTTTTAGTGAAGCAAAACGTAGGAAAGAAAGGTGGAAACAGGCATGCATAGCACAATTCAAATTGCCTGAAAAGCCTGTAATAAATAGTTGCTTTGTGTGTCTGAATATCCATGTCTGTCAGGTAAGTACTGTCGATTTCTTGGCATTGGGATGATGCATTTAATGTGAGGGTTAAGGCAAAGTGGAGTACATAATTGTAAACCTGATAGGGAAGCTGCTCCCCATCCTTATTCAAAAGCTCCACCAAATCTCTTAACTGTTCCTTTTACAGTTCTCTTTAGAAAACATACATGAAAAACCTAGTGAAAGTTTATTTGGGCCACCTGCAATAATAAAATTGAAGTGACCCAAGTCTGAAAATACCACCATACGTCTCTAAGTGAGTATAAAAAGCCAGAGCACGGGATATATTTAAGCTAAAACCCAAACCCACCCCATGTGTGTTAACACAAGACTTGGAGGGTTATGTGAATAAAAATCTAGGTGACCAAAGCAGTGGTGCTGCTTCACTAATCCCTGCTGTAACCTTCTGCCCAGCCTTTGCCTGGGCCTGGGCCTGGGAGCCCGGGGCAGGCACTGGGCAAGCAGGAGCCCTGCCAAAGGCTCCTCCTGGCCTTGTCTTCCTGCCCTCCAGGGGCTTTCCAGTTTGCACTTTGTTTCACTTTCTTTTTCTGCTGTGCAGGGCTGTGCTGGAAAGGCTGCAAAATCCTCTATCAATTATTTACACTGCTTGCATGGAAATCATAGCAAAATACATATATTCTTTTTAATATTAGGATTAATTTTTTTAAAGCCACTCTGGTGCTGCATTAAACTAGTTGGTGATACTCTTTTTAAATGCCCTTTCTAAATACTTTTTAAGAGGGGAATTGCATTAACCTGCATCAGCTGCAGCTTTCCTGTTTACACACAGCAAAGGCACTGCCAAGCCTGAACCTGCCTGGGCAGGAGCAGAAGGGTGACCCCTGAGGGTCCCACCACCCTGATCCCCTGGCACCTGAAACCTCCAGGTGACTTGATTTGCCAGTGGTTCCGTGGTGGGGAAGAGCTGCCTGGAGTCTTCGGCCATGGTATGAGCGCTTCCCAGACGGGAGCTGCTTTGCCTGCCTTTGCTTTTATCTATTTTAGAGTAATTAATAATAGAGAGCTCCTGAGCAACCCAAATTTAGACAGTCTTTGAAAATCCAGATTAAAAAATCTGGGAAGAGTCTGTGGTTTTTGTCCTTCTACCCACTACAGCAGAGGTTGGAGGATCTCAAGTCAGGATGGGGGTTTGCCACTGTGCCTTGCTGGGTCCCCTCTCTGGTTGCAACCTCCAGGGTTGGCAACTCTACCACTTCCCTGGGAAGCCTGTCCCAATGCTTGACAAAATGCTAATAAATGTTGTGCTGAATTTTTTTTCTCTTTCCCTATAACTTCCTAGTTTTGGCAGAAACTTGATGAATCTTTATGATAAGATTTCCCAAAGTTTATAGGGCTTTGCTCGCTTTTGGACTTGATTTTGACTACTCCAAGAAGTCACCTGGAATTTTATTAAAGTGCCATTCTACAATAGATTGAAAGAACTAGATTATACATTGTTATGAGGTCTGAGGGTCTGTCCCTGCCAGGGTTCTCTCAGGCTTTAGTCTCTCTGCCAAGGCTTCTGGGTGCAGGACCCGTGGCCAGGAGCCTTAAACTTCAACCCTCATAATTAAGGGGAATTTCTAAAAGGGAAGGTGTGTGCTCCGTGTCTCACCCAGCCAGGGTGAGGAGGAGCACAGGGAGAGGGGTGCAGGGTGTTGTCCCCTGACCCAGACCCCTGTGCCTCCCTCCTTCTCTGTTCCCCGGGGTGCTGCAAGTAATAGGAGCTGCACGAGGTGGTGACAAGTCCCCAGCATTCCGGGTATTTGATCCAAGGAAATCGCCAGTGAGCCAGGAAATGTCAAGATTACGTCACATGCATAATCTTTTAAAGCCCTGAGAAGGAGCTTGTTAAAATCAGTGTCTCCGCAGTGTGATCCCAGCTCCTTCCGTTTTTGCTCTGCTCTTCCACTTTATGGGAACAGGCAGGCAAATCCTCCCTCCAGGTATCATTTTACTTTTCCCTCTCTCTGACTTACAGCACTTTTGTTTGCCATGGCCTTGCCACTCACTGGGGCTGGAGGAGCAAGTCCCCACTTTGCTGGGCCCCCAGACGGGAGATGCTGGGATGCCCATGGGCCACGTAGAACAGCCCATGGCTCCAGCACCCGAAGCCCCAGGCTGAGCACAGGCCCAGGGCCCATGGGGATGCAGCTACAGCCCAGCTTGTCTGCACTGGGAAAGAAGAGAGGCGACGTGGGAGTGGAGCTGCCAGCCCCTTCCCCTTATGTTTGCTCATGTTCTGTGTGGGCGCCCCGGGCAGCCCAACAGCGCTGCAGGGAGGTGCCAAAACTTCATAGAGCAAAACTGCACCTTGTTGTTCCCCTGATTCTGCAAAACTATTAAGGAGCATCCAGCAGAGTATGTGACCCACACATGTTTAATTTCTTTTACAGTTTCTGTTTTGATATATGCTGGATGTGTTTTTATAAAACAAAGATTTATTGGAACCTGGAATTTTATGACTTTAAGGTTTGCTTGAGTCCAGATTGTGAGTTTCCCCATTTGGAACAGGAGGAGAAGGTTTAAAAGATCCCATCTGCCTGTGGCACTTATGAAACCCTAGGCCAAGGATGACACCTTTTCCCTTAACTTCTACTATAATGTCAAACAAAAATTTACCATCAAATCTTATTCCTTCCATATGCAATGCCCTGCTGTAGATACAGATCACAGCAATTGTGTTGGGCTTCTTTCTTTCAAGTTTTTATCTGTGCCATAAGGAAGTCAGGACTCGGTGTAGGGTCCAAGGAGGAGCAGCAAGACAGGAAAAACCCAAACCATGTATAATTAATGACAATGTGCCTTCACTTGTGCTCTTGATTTTTCTTGTAAAAGCACAGCGATGCCCTTGCTGCCTGCAAGGCTGAGGAAAGCAGCGTATTTTTAAAACACAGTGCCAGTGTCAGACAGCTCCAAGTGCTCTGGTAGGAAACAAGCAGCATCCAAGGAAGCAGAGCCTGAGCCCAGCTCTCTGGTTACCACGACATAAGTAAACAAACAAGTTTATCACAAGTAATGAGGGCATTGTGCCAGTTTCAGTTAAAATAATGAAATAAATAAAAAAGAAATCAACCCCAAACCAACAAATCATTACGGCATGAGGAAAGTCCTGAATGAAATTGATTGTTCGTGCCAACACCAGAAATATATCTTGTCATAAACTCGGGCCTCCACATCTGCTTCAGCACCAGCAGATTCTTTATAAACAGCCTCTTTAATTTTATCTAACAGCCTGTTAGCAGACATGCAGTCCAAAAATACATCTCCTTTTCTTCCTCGCACTATCCTGAGCTTGGCAGGGCACCAAACATGAGGTTCAGCTCCTAGTTCAAAAAAGCCCTTCTTTAAGCACTGACTGAGCTTGATTTAATAAAAACTCTGTCCAGCTTCCTCTGGGCAGCCCTAACGGGATGCAGAGCCTGGCGCTTCTCAGGGCCTGCTCCAGACCTGCTGTGTGTTGGCCAGTGAGATTTTTTTGTGGTGAAACAATATTGCTCTGTGGTGGAATTGGGGAACCGGCTGCTGTTCTCCAGAATGTCTCCCCTGGGGGGTGCAGAGCTTCACTTTCAGCTATGCCACCCTCTGAAAATGGGAGTGAGCAGGCGGCACCATAAAAGCAAAGCAGAGCCATGGCACGGGATGTCCTGGTACCCCTGGTTGCCCCAGGGATGCTCCAGTGCTGCTGGTACCCAGCCCCCCTCCCACTGGCCCTGCCTTCCCCAGGGAAGGACAGAAAAGCATCAAAACCCCTAAAATGATTTCCAACCCCCAAGTTCCTGTGGTGGGGAGATCTATCCATCGTGTCCCCAATGTGGCACTGCCAAGGGCTTGTAGGTGCTCCTGAAGGAAAGACTGGGCATTCCCTGAAATAGAGGGGGTGTTGCACTGGGGCTGGTTCCCAGAGGGTAGCCCTGACACCAGTAGCAGGACAACCTGACACTTCACACTTCCTGACGCTGGTGTTCCCAAGCACAACGCTGATTTTCTGGCTGCTGATTGCCTGGGAAAGCTGGAAGGGACACTGGCTGAATTTTAATGCCAGGACAAGAGTGGCTGATGTCACCTTAGAAGATGAAACACATCCCTGCTGTGAGGACTGCACCAAATTACAGGCCCAAATTTCCCAAGAAATTAGTGCAAGAAACACTGCACAACATCACATTCACTGCAACACAGGAACTTATTAGCTGGATAGTTGAAAATGTTAATAATTATCCCATTTGACAAACCAAGGTATGGATTTCAAGCCTCAAAGTTTGCTGTGCTAAAGAAATATTAATGGCCTAGCATGTCATGATGTCCAGGGGAAAAGGATGTTTAATAGTTTCTCCTCATGGCTCAGTTGTTTATTTAAATTACTTGGAAACTAAACCAGCAGCAAACAAAACCACTGCTGTTGTGAGGTGTGGTTAACAATAAGTAGATTTTATTTAGCATTACAGCAAAGGATGAAATGGAGTGAAATGGAGGAAGGGGAAGTTTCTCGAGTGGTCAGCGAGCCAGATCCCAATGCCAAGACATGGAGGAGGATCAACAGAAATCCTGCAGAGCCCATCCTGTCACTTGGTCGTGCTGACAGAGGCAAATGAGCGGCATGGGTATCAGTGACAGGGAACTACTGCATTTGGCAAAGGATGCTGCAGGTCGGTAGTGATGGAGGGACTCTCTCGGCTGGTGTGGGGGATGCTGGTGGCACCCTGGGGTTTTTCATCACCTCCTGGGAGGGTTTTTCTGACTGGTCCTTGTGGTTGTGCCAGGGAGGCTTGAGAGCCTTGTGCTGCTTGGCTGTCAGTCCTCAGCAGCACTTGGCCCCCACAATAGGGAGGGATCCGGGATTTGCTGGGGTGCTTGTGGTCCCTCCAGTCAGGTGCCAAATTTCACTTTACAAACAGCACAAACATTCATCCAGTGGTACCTTACTGATCTGAACATGGCTGATGCCTTTCAGCTGAATTTCAGCTGAATATTTGACAGAAACAAATCGAACGCAGACGATTGAACAGGAGAAGCGGGTTTAGCTGCCCAGCTGTGAGCTGCAGTTCCCTAATCCTTCCCTTTATGTGCTACAACCGGGTGTAATTCAATCCTAAATTATTGAAAATCTTGATGTTTTGTAAATCACGTATCAGAAGGTATTTTATTTATACAAGCATCTACTCATTAGCAGTATCAAAATGCTGGCAATACTGTGCACACTCTGCAGGAGCTCCTGCCAGAACTTTGTTTCACATCTCCCTGGCATGGGCTCAGATAACCCCAGCTGAGGGGTACACATAGGTCTTCCTGGCATCTCTTTTTTTTGTCCAGTCCTATGACTGGTGGGGTCAAATGGAAAAGCCACTTCTGAGTGAAGAGGGCTCGAGGGATATGGTGGGCAGGGGAGCAGGATGTGGGCAAGCACAGGCACCTCTACTCAGGTAGAGTACGGCTCTGCCATCTTTGGACACTTCCCAAAGCTGGGTCAATGGAGCTCTGGAAAACCCCATCCCTCTCCAAAGTCCTTTCAGCCTTGCTTACTCCCCCTGCAGCTTGCAGGCAGTGACAGTCTGGCTCTGAGCATTCTGTGCAGGTTGCCCTTAAAAGCTCCTAAAACCTTTCTCCCAGTGAAGGCTGGAGGAGCTGATGCTGCAGTAGGAAGGAGGGTAAGTAGGAGGCTTGAAAAGGTCACACCAAGGCTGCAATTTCCAAATGAGTGTGAAGGAACTGGATGCCTTAACGCCCTCCAATTTAAACACCCAGTCTTGGCTGTTAATGGAGTGTGCTGGAAAACTGCATTTTCTTTACCTATCCAAGGAGAATTAATATCTCCTGTTAATATCCAGGAGAAAACATTTTGGCTGTGAAGGCTGATCTTCCCCACAGGAAGGCTGCTGGCAGAAAATGACAGCTTGTGGACAACCCGAGTCAGAGTGGCTGCAACAGCAAAAAAGTGGAGGAAGGGAAATGCTGCCTCAAATGAAACTGAGACAGAAAATAGAGAAATAAGCAGTCTGAGGCATCCATAGGTTTCCTGAACTCGCTTCTCTCATTTTCCAGCATTTTGCTGAGCACTATAGCAGTATTCAAGCCATTATTACATTAAGAAGTTTTTTGGCTTTTCTGCCTGCAAAAATAGTCATCACTTGTAAATTGAAGGCATCACTCTCTTATCTGGTCTGCAGCCAGAAGGGCTGGAAGCAATAGAAGAAGTGTGAACTTTCTCCTTCATCTCAGAGAACATTAACTTCAAAGCCTAGCCATAAACTTTCAGATGTAATGACTATTTGTCCAAAAGAGAAACACGTCAGCTTGATCAATGAGTGAAAGGTATAAAACACAGAGGTTACATTTGCTAAACACTTGGGAAAAATGTGTGGTTTTGCTTGGGTGTGTGGAGGGGGGAGTTATTACTGAGTTTTTTGGGCAGGCAGGCCCAAGGGGCAGCATCAGGGTTGTCGTGGGTGGTTGTAGGTCCAGCACTGAGTGGTTTCTGTCCCAGAGGAGGCTGGGCTGCCATGTCAGAGTTTGCTCCAGCATGCCCTTGGGTGCAGACCTTCATCACCGAGAGGGGATCTTGTGGCTGTGTTGGCAGCCACACTACCCTGCTTTTCCAGTAAACTGTGGGACATCTCTCCTTTCAGCTGCTCAAACAAAGCATTCAGGACCACCAGCGCTTTCTCCTGTGTCCTTGCTCCAGCTGTGTGAAAGCTGACTGGAGAAAAACCTCCCATGGGTGCACTGCCTTGTCCCCTGAGCATTGCTGAGCTCCAGGGCATGGGGTCCAGCAGTGCTAACACAGCCAGGCAGGCGCACTCAGAGATTTCAGTCACCTTTGGTACGATTACCTACATCCTTCTTCCTTTTTTTTAACATGCTTTCTATTTTTCTGGTGAAAGTTCAGTGGAAATAGAGAGTAAGGATGTCTTTTTGTTTCCATGGCTTGCATATGAGGAATTTAGAGGGAAGAAAATTTTTATTATGTGACTTTTTTCCCAAGGATAACCATTGCCCTTCCTGATAACACCCCTTCTCCCCTCACCTGCTAGGGCTTATAGGAGGAGCCTGGACCCCATCCTCTCCCTGGGCGGTGGCGCATGATCCTTGTGCATGACACACGGTGCTCAGGGAGGGCACTTTGTAGTGTTCATCAACTCTTGGGTGAAAGTGTTTTTAGAAGGAGTAATTGGGAGGACTTGCTGCTGGTCACCGGCTTCTGCTTGCCGGGGCTCCAGGGCTGGGGAATGAAGCCCAGACCTGTGTGATTCCTGTCTGAGAATGGAGAGGAGGAAGTGCCAGAGTACGAAGAGAGGTTTTGAAAGGTCTGTAACATCTTCTGCCAACATCTTTTTTGGATCAGTCCTGCGTGAACAAGTGAGAGCCCAGAAGAGCCGTGTCGTCCTTGAGGACAGCTGGGCTCGCTGGGGGACAGCTCCATTTGGGATGGGAGGTGGAGGGTTGCTGCCACTGCTGGGGGGAAAGAGATGTTGGTGGGGTTTCTGGCTGCTCCACAGGCTTCCACAGCACCCTGCTTTCCCCCTGTGCCGTGCTTCCCTGTCCCCTAACTCCTCTGTGAGGTGTCAGAATGCCTCTACAGGGAACCAGAGAGCAAACCTGAGTCCTTCTTGCTCACCACACATTTTTGTGTCCCCAAGTCCCTGTTGGAGTGAATGGAGCTGGTGAGGTGCACCTCAGGTTCCTCGCCATACAGGTGCTGTGGGGAGGAGATGGTGGCTCAGCTCTTGAAGTCTGTACCTGCCCCTAGATGTGCTCTGGCCTCCAGGAGGTGAGTTACCAAGTGGCCTTCTCCAGGCTGTCCCCTCTACCCTCCTGCATTCCACACTGAGCTCCTCCCAGCATCCTGGGGAACAAGCTGTGGGGGTGGCCATGAAATGCTGGAGCTGGGGGTGTTGCTGGAGGTTGAGATGACATTCTTGAAACGTAAAGAACAACCACGTGCTGAATCCATCTGGTCATCGTCCTCCTCATGGCATGTCACCTGCCCCACCTTGGTCCCAGCGGAGACTCCAGGGACAAGGGCAGGTAATAGTGGGTAGAGGCGAGGCAAGAGGAGCAACAGGAGGGCAGCAAAGTAATTTATTTTAAGGAGCAGCTGGCTTTACCCAGGTAAAACCAATGCAATGCCAGCAGGCTCCACGTTCAGCAGATCCCCAAGTGCTCAGCTTCCCCTGCAACACCTCTGTTCGAGGGAGGCAGCTGGATGCTGGGCTCCTTTCTGCTGTGGAGCTGTAGCTGTGCTTTGTAGGTGTATTATGTATTTAATCTGGTCTTTGCAAAGGGATCCACTATAGCAATCGCTTTTACGTGCCTGGAGTCCCATTTTCTACCTCCACTGGATCACGTCCTGGGCTTCAAAGCACATGGGGAGCGGTGACCTGTTTTATTACGTGGTCATAAAGCAATGCCCTTCTCTGTCCCTGTATGAATAATAAATAGTAGTTATATTGTTATATTTTTACATGGAGGCCTACCAGAGGCTCTTTTTAGTATGAGATTTAGTCTGAAAAAAAGGAGGAAGAAGAAAACAAGAATCCTGACAGCTTTCTACCTGGCTGTGCAGCTGTGCTGGGAGAGGTGCCCTGCAGATCAAAGGGAACCCGCTCCCGTTCTCCCCAGGTGCTGCGATGCTTCCCCCATTACAGCAGATATTGGTTATCAGGCAGCAGTGCTATGAACAGCACAAATGTGCACTTTGCTCTCCAGAGCAGCCAGAAGGATGCCAGATTAGATTCAGGAAAGCACATATGGATGTATTGCCTTCTTCAGCCTTGCACTGTTCCTTAAAATCCTCCGTTGCTCTGCAGGAAGACAGAAAGCACGGCTGTGGACAATCACAGCTGTAGAAGCATAATTGCAATTGCTGTCTGGGAGCTGCTTAGTGCTTCTGCTAATCCTTGAGACCTGCAGCGAGTCGCTACAGGATGATGGGAGAGCATTTTGGGGCAGGGATATGGCATAGGAACAACTCTGCAGAAGGACTGAATAAAAACCACCTCTAGTTTACATTTCACTGAGGGAAAAGATGCTCTGAGGCAGCACCAGCACAAGTCTAGACTGAAGCCCAGACTTCCCACTCTGGGATTTCAGGTGTTTGGAAAGTGTCTCTGACACCAAGTCCTATACCATGTCTTCCCCTAAAGGCTGAGCTGCCACCATAGCTCATCTCTCAACCCAGTCACTGGCCAGAACTAGAGCACCAGTCCACCGACAGCAATCCCACCAGTCCACTTCATATGTTCACAGGGCTGTGTAGCTTCTGGGGAGGTAAACAGGAAGGTGACAGGAGGGAAGTCTCATTTCAGTGTTGGGATCAAGTGTGCTTCAGCAAAACCCCCCTCTAAGCCCCATACACTGCGTAACAGATGGCACATCTGTTTCTATTTCCAGGGTGATCTCACTAATCACTTTTTAAGAATCCAGCATCCAGGGTTAATCAACACGAGCTGAATTACAGTAAAGGTTCCTACAGCAGTGGAAAAATCCTGTGCAACTCCCTTTCCTCAAGTTATCCTCTTGGATAGTGGGGTTTACCCTCTGCCTGAATTCTGCCCAAATCCTCATGATCCCTGCAAAGCCAAGGCCTCTTTCCAAAGAGCTTCTGCCTCTCTGGGCCTTTGTCTATTTGACAAGGCAGATCTTCCAATAGTTGATTTTCTGTTTGGCAGTCAAACTAAAGGCTAAAAAAGCATGATACAGGTCAACCCCAAAACCCTCACAGGAATGGAAAGAGAGATTCCTAAGGAGACTTTGTCCTCAGCCACAAGGCCTATGAAGAGAAGCCATCACCCACTACAATCCACTGCCTACGACACAGCCTCAGAGCTGGCTGACACAGGATGCAAATTCAAAACCTTCTGTTTTTTTAGAAAAATATTTTTAAAAAGGTTTCCTGGAAGCAGTATCCCACCCAGTGTGCCAGGCAGCACCAGAGACACGTTGAGATGGAGCACAGTGAGGCAGGAGACTGCCTATGCCTGGCCGTGCCTACACTGCTCAATGCAAAGGCCAGGGCAGAGTGGCACTGATGGAATCACAGGCACTGTGCCTAGAGCTTGCTTCCCAAGCGGAACATTTACCTTGGAAACAGCTACTTGGAGTGATCCAAACCAGACCCTCAGAGTTAGCAGAGAGCCCAGCAGACAACGAGCACAAATCCAGGACTGGAGTCCGTCTCTTCTTTGCTGGTGATGTAGCTATGCCTGTCTGATGTGCCTACAATGTCAGAAACAGCTCCCCAGCTGAATCTGGGTCCTCATCCTTGACTGTTCCCGTGGTGTCGGTCAGCACACACCTATGCTGTCCTCTGGACCAGGACAAGCAGCTCCCTCTGGCCACCAAGCAGCGCTGCCCTGGGCATAGATACTCCTGGGATAACTTCCAAGAGCCACATGAACAAGCTCTGTCTCCCTTCCCTCGTGACGTTCCTCCAGCATGGTCCCACCAGCCTTTCCATGCTCCAGCTCTCCTGAATGCTCTCATGCCTCAGTCCAGGGCATGCTACACACCCTATGGAATCCCAGCACTGGTGAGCTATAGCATCATCTTCATTATCCTGGGCATTTTATGCTGGGATAAAAAACCACCAGACTTACAAAAATACTGGTTTGCTCTTAGGTCCGCAGGCACAACACACAGGGCCAAGCGAAGCTGCAGTCCAGTGCCATGCAATGCTGTCAAAGTCAACCTCCTTTTTGTTGGCTGGCCCTGAGCAGCCAGCGCTGCTCTGAAACAACTGCTCTCATCCACGACCAACCAGATCCCAGGCCCGCTCTTTGGGGCAGGCAGTTTAGTCCTGCAGGTATTCCTGCTCTGTCTGGTCCAATAAGCAGTGTAAATAATTATACCCCGAGCAAGAGGATAAGGAGAGCCCCACTGCAGGCTGTCCCACAGCCTGTGGTTTGGCCACACTCTGAAGATACAGCATGTTGGGTAAATCCTCGCTCCAGCTGAGGTTTCCTTTTGAGATCTGCTTCAAAAAAAAAGTTAAAAAACCCCACAAACCAACAAAGCAAGCCATTTTGACGTTTCTAATTTTCAGGGCTAATTCAGATGAATGATTGCACACCAATTGGCAGATAGCTTTGATCAGCCAGAAACTGCGCATTTCAGTGAGTAAGCTGTTCTTCAGAAATCATTGGCTCTACTTGTACCCCCTTCCCATTGCCACAGGAGAGGGGAGGGGTACTGTAGATCCTGCTTCGTGTATGATCATCTCTGCACTGGCTCTAATGTAGCCATCAGATGGTCTCACCCTCTGCCTGCTCTTCCGCTTGGAGACATTAAGGATCTTCAGCAGTTACCACCCCTCAGTCTGGGCAGCTTCTTCCTCAGCTGCACCTCTCCGACTGCTGCCAGAATGGCCGTGTCAAGACTTACTTACTTAATTTCCATATTGAGGATTTTTAGCTACTATCATTGGTATTTGTGTCTTAATTTCAGGACACAAATCTTTATGATCCCATCAGGTTATGCCATCTGCTGTCTGTTACACTTTGAACACCTTCTTGGGGACAGGTACAGGCACAGCAATGCTAATGTTTGTTACCAGGACATGGCAGGGGGGCTCCACAGGTGGCGTAGCTGAGAATGGCCACAAGCATCCTAGAATGGCCTGAGTTAGAAGGGACCTTAAAGATCATCCAGTTCCAACTCCCCATTGTGGGCATGGATGCCACCCACTAGACCAGGCTGCTCATGGACCTGGGGTGTCCTCTGAGGACAAACCATTTGGCCTTGATTTTTTGCCACCTCCATCATCATAACCACCAGCATCTCCCAGAGCCCGCTGGAGCCATTAGAGGCTGGTAAAAGGGTGGCTGTGGCACTTGTAGGGTGAGCACAGCCAGTGGGGGTGACAGCCACAAGTTCATAGCCACATGCTTCTTTTAAAGCTGATTTATTTTAGCAGGACATTTACAGTGCGCAGCTGGCAGTGGTGGCCAGCAGACATGGCAGTGTCCCGGCTCTGCTTAGAGACTGACAAGGAAACTCTGGGGCTGGCAACGGGCTCCTGGAACCCATTGGGGACCACCTGGTTAACCCTGCTTTGGCTGACCTTGCTCAAGTAGAGGACTTGGCCTAGGTGATCTCCAGAGGTGCCTTCCAACCTCAGTCTTTCAGTGAGTCTTATTTAAACCTCTGGCATAAAGCACAGATTGCATATTCAGTTGATATATTCAAGTAGTCCATAAATTCTCCACTCAGTACAGGAAATTTCAAGTCCAACAGCACACTGAACCTTCACCAGGCTGTAAGGCCAGAGTTTCAGGAGAGTTTTAACAACCTAACAAACCAGGGAAGCATGAAACATGCCATGCAAGTCAGATGTTTCTGTGCAACAACCATATGATCGAAAGTTTCTCAAACAAAACCATTTGCTGTCAGGACAGAGTGGAGCCAAGTCAGTGCAATTCAAGTTTTTAGAGTCAATTTTGTAAAATGTCAGAAGGAGTTACTTAGTGCCACCCAGTGTTGGCAGCTAGAAAAAGGAAGGTTAAATATGGTTACAACTGGGTGTAGCCCAGTGAAACAGGAAAAAACCCCAGCTCTTGCTTTCTCTATCAGGGGTGAGTAATGTCACAGTAGCTGGGCAGCACCAGCATTCAGGGGATAGGTGTCCTGGAGCTGAAATGAAGTTTAGCCATCTTGTTAAAAAAAAACAACCTCTGCTTTTTATATTCACTTTTCAAAGCAGGTAATCAGTTTGAGATGCAGATGGCCTCTTTTGTCACAAGACTCACTCCCCTAGTCTGACATCTGTCTAGTGAGAAAGTTGCACTGACTTTTCTGGTTAGACGTTCAGGAATTTGGATGAGACACAACTATATAAAATGTGTCTCTTTCCTAGAATAAACAGAGTGCAGTTAAACATGACTCTTTCCCCCTTCCCGCCTTTGTCTCAGGTGCTGCATATGACTTGCCTTTTCCCTGAAGCCTTTAAAATTATACAGGATCTCATGTATATCAGGCATGGAAATAATCTCCCAGCTATAATCTTTGGATGGCTGAACAATTGCATGTGTGCTTTCGTCCTTCAAAGGACTATATAAAATCACAGAACGATTTGGGTTGGGAGGGACCTTAAAGATCATCCAGTTCCAACTCCCCTGCCATGAGCAGGGACACCTTCCACCACACCAGGCTGCTCAAAGCCCCATCCAACCAGGCCTGTAACACTTCCATATAATGTTGGTTGAGTGTCATGGTCCCATTTAACAGACATGGAAAGTGAGACGCCAAGCAGGCATTCCCATCCTCACCACAGCCCCATCCCAGGAGAGCCAGAGCCTGGCCAAGGCGGGATGGAGGAGATCTGGAGCCAAGAACCCAAGTGGGAAAGAGAGGAAGGGGAAAGCAAGGCCCCAAGATACCTCAAACCCACCAGATGTTGGCAGGGTGAGGGCATCCCAGGGTTGTGGGGTCATGCGTAGTGGTCATGGCAGAGAAACCCTCCCTCTACCATTTTGGGTTCCTTCACTCTGCCCTGAAGTATTCTCACTGCCCAGAGGGGAAAAAAAGACAACAGTGGTTTGAGTGGTTCTCTGCTGGTTCTTTATTTCATCCCTGGAAGATGAGGGCCAAGGAGAGATTGACACAGGAGTTTATCTCAGATTGAGACAAAAAAAAGCAACAGTGAAGTGAAGGGTGGCTGCCCTCTGAAATGACCTCACTTCCTTGAGCTGCCACACTGGTGATCCATGCTGCTGGGTGTGAGAACAGGCGTTTTTACTTTTTTCTCCTACCCATGGAGCCATCTATCTCCCAGTCACACAGCCTATCCCTTGGATTTGTGCTTGCTGATAACAAGTCTCCTTTCTCACTTACCTTTCACTGACCGCTGGGAAACAGGCCAGGTAGTGTGGCCACAGGTCATGGGCCAAAAACTCCTCTTCTGGGGCCAACACACTTGGGCTGGTTTTTTCTTTTCTCACCAGTCCCATGAGGCTCCTGGAGGACCTGGGAGCTGGGCTAGCTCTGCTGGCTTTTGTTGGAAGACCTCTATGATCACTAATTGCATCTGCATGTCTCACTAGGATCCTACATGTCCTAGGTGCTCTCCACAGCTTTGAGAATCTCAGTCTTCCTCCCACAGAGCTCACAGTTTAAAACCCAGGGTGGGAAATCACTAATTCCTGTGATGGCTGCTCAGCCTTTGCCTCAGGAATTCATCAAAAAGAGAATTTTCTCTAAGAGGGCCACAGGACACAGTGTGCACATAAAAAGTTGGTGGAGGAAGGAGACCAGACAAATACAGCATTCGTGGGGTAAAAAAAGTATCTCTGTGTATCCCCTCAGTTAGGAAGGTTTACAAAGTAGCTTCACAAGGAGAGGCAGTGCCTGCTCCGGAGGTTTTACAGTCCCAGCAATCAGAAGGAAATAGCAGGAAGGGGAAAGGCAGAGGCAGGAGACCTGCGAGTCCCTGCCTTACACGGGGCAACTCTGCTCCGTTTGCAGGTCCGAGGCATTTTTACGCCTATAAATAAACTGGGGACGTTAATGATGCCATTAATCTCCGCTGGCCGCCGTCCCAGCTATTTTCAGTGGCGAGGTTACCTTGCCTCTCCCAGCAGAAGTAGGTCTCGAGGGAAGGGTCAGGCGAGCAGCGGGGACGGATGCCGTGTGCCCGGGGCCGGGGCCACCGCCCTCGGCGGCAGGACACTGCCACTGTCCTTGGCAGCCCACCAGGAGGAGGTGTCCCAAGCGCCAGCCCTCCTGGCTCCCAGCCTGGAGGGAAACAACGAAAACAGACGTCAGATAATAAACGACAGGAAAAAGCAGAGTGCTGCCGGCTGCTGAGGGAGGCGGGTGACTGTAGAGATGCCTTCTTCATCTCCTACAAGGAGATACCCCCGATGGAGACCCTCTGCTCCTCTGGAGCTGCTGGGAGCCTGCTCCCCCACCTCTGCCTTTCCAAGGAAAGAAAGTGGCAGAGCCTGGAGCTACAAAATAGACGGAGAGCCTGGGAGGGGCAGGACAGGGCATCCCAGCACACTGGTTTAGGGCAGGGAATGGCTGGGGTGCAGGTCCCAGCGGAGAACACGGTCTGCCCTGAGACAGCTTCTTGCCTATCACACCAATAGTCAGTGCTTCCCTCACAGACAGAGGGGGAGAAGAGCCCCCTTTCCTTTCCACCCAGCGGGAGCAGCAATGTCATACACTCGGATGGTGAAAGGTGCTTTTTCTCCTTCCTCCTATGAGGAGAGAAGCCCCAGGACAGTCTCTGCTTGGGAGGGCAGCAGCTCAGCATTTGCCCTCAGTGCTCACATGGCACCCAGAGCTGGTTTGCCTGTGGGCAGGATAGCCCTGAGGTTCATCTTACACGGGTACCTCTTACAAATGCTTACCTCTTCTTACAAAGTATGCTGTGCTTTTGTTTATTTTAGTATTTCTGTTACAATACACCAGGAAAAAATTCCTAACAGTAAATGAAGTTCACTCTCACTGGAAATAGGTGCCTTTGAAAACCACATCTACACGTTGCTTTCCTTTGACCTGCCCCCTCAGATGTCCAAGATGGTCAGATACCACCACACAGAGTTAGAGAAATTAATGTTTCTGTACCACCAGAAAATAACACTGGCCAACTTTTTCTTTCCTATTCTGCAATGAGCTCAAGATGTTGAGACATTCGCCAAATGATATTACAGAAGAATTGTTCACACTCTGGTCCCAGGTGACATTTGGCTACTGAAGCTATTAGGACTTATTCTCCCAAAGCATTCAGTGGCACAGGACTTCTTCCCAATCTTCTCAGAAAATACAGTTTTCTATTCTTTGTGTTGCTTAGTAATGTTTCCTGAATTCTTAATAGCTATAGTGGTCTGACTGCCAGTTGCTTATAACGTGCCATCTAGAAAGAATTAAGAGAAATTTGGATTTTTTTCTTACCTTTTTACAATGATATTTTGGGGCCAGAGGCAGCAATTTCTCTGTGGAAGACCCAGCCCACTTGACCTGGCTTGCAGCTCACAAACAACACAACCTGTTCTCTCTCAGGAACTGCTAAGAAATCCATTTCATTTACTTGAGTTTTGCTGTTTTGTCTCAACTATATCCAATGGACAACCTGAAGGCACTACTGATGCTACAGCTTCCCTGCTGCAATTGCTGTCTGGCCTCTTTTAGGGATCATGCAGGATACGACCATTTGAAGGTCTCTGGAGGCCTGGGTGGCTTGTGCATGGCAAGGTTTGGTTCTGCCTACAGCCACTTTGGCAAGCAGACACACCTGGATCTCGCGCTGTGCACTGGCTCTGTGAAGCCGGGCTGTGGACTCACAAATCAGTGGCAATCTGAGGCACCAGCCCCAGCGACAATGGACAGGAAGTTTCTTTCCTACTTTAACGAGTCTAAGCAGTATTAAGCCATTTCTTTGCAAAGCTGTCACAAAGCTGTCCTGTCTGATCCCTACTGCCTGTAACTGGTACTTTCAGGAGCCCATCAGCCCCATCGCTCTCTTGAGACATTGCTCTTCCAAACCTGCTGATGAAGGGCAGCAGGGAGCAGGCACTGCAGTGATTCTTTGGCTCCATGGAAGTGTCTGTTGGTCACATTCCCAGCAGTTTTGGCAGACTTGGTGCAGTTGTTATTAACTCCTAATCTCTACTTGTGGACTTTTCTGGGTAGTTGCTAGGATGTGAATTTTCTCTATCAATGGAATTTCATCAGTTGGGTTTGCTTGCCATCCATTAGCTTGTCAAATTCAGAGATACAGCCATCAAAATCTTATTGGTATACACTGCAGCAACATCACTCTGATTAGGAAAGTGGGGGGAAAAATATCCCCTCAAAGGTATTCTGTGTCTGGAGAAACTGCATGTCCAATAAGAAACCAGCTTGCAACTGCAATTTTGCACGAGACACACAGAGATACTCCAGACAGACTTAACATTCACCTTGACAAAGTAATCAGCTTGTCAAGCAAAGGAAGTCATTGTGGCCAGAGTGGTCATGGAATTCTATCTATCTGCAGCATCAGTCAAATAAGGATTAAAAATATTACAAGAGAGGAGATCTCTTGTTAGAGAAATGTTAGAGAAGAAAACATACACATAGAAGTGAAGACAGCAGCATGTGATGGCCAGAAATTGGAAAATAAATGCTAGAAATGTTTCATATTGACCCAAATAAATAACAGCCTCAAATGAAGTGGTTTGGGCTTGTTTCATATGGTAAAGATATAGGCTAGCCTGGTCTCAGGCTAGTAATTTGCTCTCCCTAGAACAAAACAAAAGGCATCTGTTTATCTTGGCTATGAAAATGTCCTTGTCAGATATTAGCTGAGCTCTCTCTGGGCAGGTCACCTATCTCCTCCCAGATTCAGAGGAGACCCATAAACCACTGCCCCCCAAACACGATGCATCTGTGCATCCTGAGCAGTTATCCCTCCTCTTCCCTGAGCTGCCTGAGTTGTCTCAGAAGGCATAGACTTTCCTTCCTCATGCTGGGAAAATCCTGCTGGAGAACAACATGACTGCTAGTAGTAGTGACACTGGAAGACATCCCTGCAGTCCCCTGAAGCCTCACCTGCATGGAATGACTCTGTGGGGACAGGGTTACATTAAAAGTGCCTTTCATGGCAATACCAGGTACAGTAATTCCTTCTTGCTGACCCTGCTGCTCACCCACCCCCGAGCATGGCTCCTGTTGACTCAGCCCTTTCTGGCACCAGGAGGGAAGTGACAAGGACCAGCACCCAGAATGGGCCAGTCATAGATAAAATCCAGCAAAAACTTGTTGCCGCTTAGAAAAAATCACCAAAGAAAAGACCCAACTCAGGGAATTCCCTGCTTGGCACACCAATGATGAGGTGATGCACTCTGCAACTCAGAGGTAGGAGGGAGCAGCTAGAACAGGAGTGGGCATTGCTGCCAAAGATTAGCTTCAAACTAAGGCCAGTGTTTCCATATTTCCACAAAGATGGAGAGAAGGATGACAGTGTCTCAGACGGGCAATAGCTGGAGTGAGGTGGAGCTGAGCCCTGCTCCAAGGCTTGAGTGAACCATACCTGCAACCCCTGATTGACAGCACTGGTGCCTCCAGGGAGGCCTGAGGACTCACATCGATCTGCACATTTAGGAGAGCAAGCAAAGTAGTGATCTATCAGATCAGTCATAGAAATGTGAAATTCTGTCTTGTTAATGTTGACAATTAACTCTTATATTTGCCTAAGGAAAATGGTCCTGGTGCCTTTCCTCCGGGACGCTCAGGTATGTGGCACTGGAAGCCCACTGCTGCCTTCTGTAAGACCAGGACAATGCTGTGCTGGCAGGCAAGAAAATGACGTGGCTCCTCTGGACCTAAGTGAGCTCTGAGCAGGACACAAGAACACTGGAAATGCCCCCAGCTACATAAACGTGGTACTCCCTCGTGCCGCTGAAGCAGCAGAGCCTCCTGCTGCTGCTGCTCTGAGCGGGCTGCATTTGCTGGTTTGGGTTTCTCAGAGTCCTGGAGGAGATGTTAGATGGTTGTGAGATTCAGTCTCTAATTAGGTCCCTGTAGTGGTGAGATTGCTTCCTTTATAATCACTCAGTGGGAACTGGTTCTTTATCCTCTGTACTCAAATTTTTATGTCTTTCACCCTCATTTTCTCTCCAATGCCCAGAGTCTCCAGTCCACTGGATGACAGCTGCAAAAGCCTCTGACATTCACTTTAAGGACGATTCTTTTCAGCTGCTTCACATTTCCTTTTGACAAGCTCTTCCCGTGATATTTACTGCAACTAATGAATTAACTCACAGCTGGACCACTTGCTAGCCTTTTCAATCCAGAGCTGTTTTAAATCTTGATTAGCTGGTATGATTTGTAAATCTGCTAAGTCCAAGCTATCCTGTCTCACACTGTGATCAGGAGACAGTTCCCAGTCATGCAGAGCAGCAGTACACAGGCATTAGGCATTCAGGGGGACTCTACCTCTGGAGCAGGTAGAAAAACAGTGTATTGTCCACAGGAAGTAGCTCAATTCACAAGGAAAGTTATTTGGATAGTGTGTTGGTTTTGCATGGCCTGGTTTTGGTAGCGGGGAGGCCACAGAGGGGGCTTCTGTGAGAAGCTGCTGGAAGCTTCCACCATGTCCAGAAGAGTGAATCCCTGATGGCTCTGAAGATGGACATGCTGCTGGCCAAGGCTGGGCCAATGAGAGAAGATGGTAACGCCTCTGTGATAACGTATTTAAGACGAAAATCAAAACAAAGTCTGCGCGCAGAGTTAATTCTAGTCAGAGGAGAGGAGGAGGTGAGAACATGTGAGGGAAAACAACGTGGTGACACCAGGGTCAGTGGAGAAGGAGGGGGAGGAGGTGCTCCAGGCCCCGGAGCCGAGGTTCCTCTGCAGGCCGTAGTGAGGACCATGGTGAAGCAGCTGTGCCCCTGCAGCCCATGGGGATCCACAGGGAATGCAGAGATCCACCCACAGCCCGTGGGTCCATGGGGAATGCAGAGATCCACCCGCAGCCCATGGATCCATGGGGAATGCAGAGATCCACCCACAGCCCGTGGGGGAGGTGCCCGTGCTGGAGCAGGTGGATGCCTGGAGGAGGCTGTGATCCAGTGGGAGACCCGGTGGGGAGAGAGGGCCCTGCTTCCAGGCTGGAGCAGCCTGTCCTTGGAGGACTGCACCCCATGGGAAGAGACCCACGGCGCAGCAGTTTTGGGAGGGCTGTGTGCCCATGGGAGGGGCTCACGTTGCAGCAGTTTTGGGAGGGCTGCTGCTCGTGAGATTTGCAGCCATGAAAGAGAAGTTCACGGAGAACTGTCCCCTGTGGGAGCGACCCCAGGGCCTCACAGGGGAAGGGCTCCTCTCCCAGAGCAGCAGAAGAGAATCTTGGTGATGAACTGACCAAACCCCCATGCCCTGTCTTCCCGTGCTGTCAGTGGGAAGGAAAAGGGTGTTTTTAATGGCTTATTTTACTCCTCATTACCCTCCTCTAATTTTGTTAGTAATAAATTCACATTGTACTTCTAAGTTGAGCCTGTTTTGCCCTTGGAATGTTTTCTCCAGGTCCTTATCTCAACTCATGAAGCCTTTGTGAAACTTTTCTCTTCTTTGCCCAGCTGTGGCAGGAGAGGGTGAGTGAGTGGCTTTTGTGGGTGCCTGGCATTTGGCCAGTGTCAAACCACAACAGTTTTTGGTGGAGAATGCAGGCAGTCATGAGGATTTTGAGATAAAGATATTAATTGGGAGAAATATTGGGCAAAACAAGTATTAAACCATATTGTCAAGTAGAATGATAGTGGAGAATTTGTGTTGCAATTGTAGCGAAGGGTCTAGGGGTGGATTTCATGTACTTCATCCATTTTTGTTCTGTATCCTGATGATGTTGTTTTTGGATCTGGTGTGGAGAACTTTTTTTCTTTTCTTTCTGTTTAGTTTAGTTGATTTTGTTGTTCTAAGTGAAAATTGTGTGTTGAATGTGGATGACTTTTTCTACTGCAGACTTCCACGGTCGTTGCCAATCCTTATATAAGCTGTCTGATACTGTTAATAATATTAGCAAATAGCGTTGTTATGCTATGGAATTCATGGAATTTGTCGTCATCCTGGTGCAAGAGAAAACAACCTTTAGGCGAGGAGCTATTAAAATCTGCCGTGAGGCATTCAGTTCCTGAGTGGAAAGGTGTGTGGAGGGATTTGGGCACAGGTTCCTAGGGTGGTTATCACCTCCCATTGCCTGGGACTTTACTCCTGAACAGGTAAACAAGCCTCACAAACTGGCCTGTCGACTGGTGTCTTGTTTACCCCCATGAATGCGAGCAGCTTCTCGCCCTGTACTGGGGGCTGGCCAGGGCCTACCGAGCCTCTGTTCAATACCCGCAGGGGACTGTAGTTGAGGCAGGAACCCAAACTGTGTTTGAGGACACTCCGGCTGAGATGGGGACACAGACCACAACAACTATGGCTGAGATAGGGACCCAAACCACAGCAACCACAGTAATTGCCCCAGTGGTGAAAACAAAAAAAATGGACAAGGCAAGTTGCAGGCCCATCCCACCGATCAGTAAGGGATGGGAGTAGGCAAGATCCTGGGATGGGACACAACCAGGCCAGGTGACCCAAATTAGCCAAAGGGGTATTCCATACCATATGACATCAGCTCAGATATATAAAGCTAAGGAAGGGAGAGAGGAGGAAGGGGGGCATTTGTGGTTCTTCAGTGTTTGCCTCCTGGAGGAACCATTACGCGTGCTGAAGCCTCGCTTCCCAAGAAGTGTCCGAACATCGCTGCTGATGGGAAGTAGAGATTGACTTTTCCCTTCGCTCATGCGTGCATAGACTCTCGCTTTTTTCTTTCCTTTCACTGTAATAAAACTGCCTTATCTCAGCCGCTGGTTGTTCTCCATCGTATTCTCTCCCCTGTCCCATTGGCAAAGGGATAGAGCGGCTTAGTGGGCACCTGGCACTCAGCCAAGGTCAACCTGCTACAGATAGCTGGATAAGAAAGAGTCTACTATTTTAAGCATGTGTGAAAAAATATGCAATGCAACACATACTGCATTTCACAAGTATATTTCACAAGTGATATTACACAAATGCACCTTTCTCCACTTTATTTTGCAGATCCTCTTTTCTGTTTCTAGCTTCTGAGCACATCCTGAGCAATGAACAACAGCCCAGCGTTTCAAATTAGGATCCTTATCTGAGTTCCTACACAAAATTAGTCTGATTTGTATAGATTCTGCCCTCTCAAGTCCCAAGACACTTACAGGGTCAGCAGGTGTTCGGCTGTCAGGTCATTTGTATTTTGGCAACTAACTGTGCATTTAGGCATCTGATTTTCAGTGATTTGAATTCCAGCTCTAAAACTCTGGCCTGGAGGTAAGCAGCAAACTGGAATTTGCAGCCCAGAGCCTGGGAATACACTAGTCATGTAGTTGCCTAAGTTCAGGCTGCAAAGTCAATGCGCAATGGAGACTTTTGACTTATCAGAAGACTTAGAGCAAAACAGGAAGTTATTAACATCAGAGCCCGAGCTGACTTGAGAGTCAGACAGTATCAAACAGAAGGTGTCTCCCCTTTTTCCTGTTTATCTCTTGCTAGCTCAGAAGACAGGGGAGATGAAGAGGCAAAGAGTTTCATAATTTGGTGCTACAAAGCAGTGAAATTGAGCCGGCAGGCTGTACATCATTACACAAAGTATATGGCATCACTCTCCTCAAGTCTTTAAAGCTTTTGCTGTACTTTTAAACAAACAGGGAAGCTATTTTGAAATGATGGGGTGGAACATGACAAAATAATGCAGTGCAATGGTATGCAGGAGTTTAGACAAAGTGAGCAATAAATGAAACTACAGGGGAGGGTAATAGGCTGCCTTAGTATAATTATCTTAGGAAAACACTGTAACTAAAGAACTTGCTCTTGAGAAAGTGTCGTTTGATTTTTAAATAACACAGGTCATTAGGACTACAGTTCCATGTCGTGTCTGCATGATGGTTTATCAAAGCAAGATCAAATTACTGGCAGGGTCCTGGGAGGAAGCTCCAGGGTAAAGGAAAAATACTGTACAGAGCGGCTTACCACCACACAGTGCAGAATGAGCAAGACTTGCTGGACTCATGGCCCAGCCTCATCACATCAGCACAGCACACACCAGACTGCATTCAGCTCTCTGTTTTCACTGCTGCCTAACACAGTATTTTCTTTCAAACAAGGACAATTTAAAAAATTGTCCTTTCTAAAAGGGAACTGGACACAGTCCCTCCTTGAAAGACAAGACTGAGTAGGAAACCCTGCACTGAGGACAGCTAGCAAGGTCAAAAATGGAGCGCCAGCCTGTTGGGATGTGGGGTCATTGGCTGTCTGAGCTCTTCTGTGTTTTGTCAGCCACTGTGGAGGTAACAGGGCCAGGGAGCTGCCTCCCTGGCCTCCATGTTTGCAGAGAATTTATTAAAAGACTCATGTTGGGCACAGAAAAACTGGCACCGAGCAGGCAAAACCCCAAGAATATTTATTTGTTTTGACTTATGATTCGGCAGGTCACACTTCCTAGTGTAACCTGGCTGTTCCCTAAAAAACAAAACGCAAAACACTGTTAAGTAGGTGTCAGCTTCCTGAGAAAGGTTTCCTTTCTTTTGGAGAAATGGGAGATTTCATGTGAGGACTCGTTCATGGCGTGCTTTCACTCTTTCAGTTCTCTAGAGGTTTGGGCCTCCTTCTTTTTTCCCATTCTATCTTGCTGAGCCACTCACAGCCACATGAAATAAAGTCCTAGAAGGAGATCACTCCCACAGAGCCTTACACCTCTCAATTTACACTAAGAAAACACTGTTTGTACCTGCAGAAGATTAAAAAAAAGGAGATGTGCATCTTCTTTTCTGTCCTTGTTAGGGTTTCAGCTGCAAACACAAGGCAAGAGTCACACTTTCTTTCCACTGAGGTTGCAGATGTCAAAAAAACCATCACAAATTTCATTGCTTCTTAAAGGAGATCTGCTGTACGTGACTTGCAGGAATCACTACCTCAGACAAGATTTGTTAACTACAATACTAATATACACATCCCCAGGGGAAGGCCCAGAGTCAGCTGTCCCCCCCAAAATGGCCTCTTTTTTCCACTCAGGCCACTTCAGGGATGGTGGGTAAAGAGGGGTACAGCAAGCAGCTTCCAGGCTCCCAGCTACATGCTTTTGTGATTCCCTGAGCTCATGGATGAGGAGGAGGAGGGAGGGAGGAAGCACAGTGTCAGATGAAAATGGAACTAGGCAAGACAAAAGAGTGGTTACTAGCAAAAGAAAAATAATTCTATAAATAAAGAAATGAATAGTTTTCGTGTTTAAGCAAGAAATGCGAGAGGTATGAAATGAAGCAGAATGAAGAGAAAGCATTCTGCAGAGTGAATTAGAGATATTTACAGCACCATATCAGTTCCCTGTGCAGCTCATGTCAAATATCGCTTTGCATTTGAAAGTCAGCTACACCGAGTGCTCTGAAGGATCCCCTTTGCTGTCCATTGCCTACGGTAAAAAGATAATGCAGACCAAACCACTTCAGGGCCTGATATGACTCCCTCTCCTACTGTATCTGAATTCCTCATAGGTATTAATCTCATACACCTCAGGGATATAGAAGTACGTTCTTTGGAGAATGAGGGGCAAAAGGCAGAAGGATGGGAGCAGCTTGCACAAGGGAGTCACTGGCAAGGCAGAAACCTGGATGTAAATCACCCAGTTTCCAAGCTAGCATCTGAACTTCCAGACACACTGTCTTCTCCCTCAAAATGTGAGAAAAGAAGAAATAAAACCAAAACCAGACCACAGTTGTTTGAGTCATTTGAGAGTCCTGGTGCAACCTCCCACACAGCAATCACCACACAATCCTGGCTGCTTTCACCATTGCCTTCTTACCTTTCCCTCTCAGGCTTTCTGTTGTGTTCTGACATAAACTGGGAGCTGCCTGAGGCAGAAGCTGTTTAAGCTTCCCCATTATTTTGCATGTAGCATGAAGTATCATGGGGTATCTCCCAGGTTTTTACTCTCAATTGCGTTTTTGAGAGAGAGTCAAATTACTTAATGTCACTTGGGTCTGCCTTCTGAAGCTTTTCCACACCTAGGAGCAGAAGCAGTGGAAGTGAGCAAGAGCCATCTGTACACATTGCTCAAGTTTTACTATTTCTGCTCACTCTGAGATTTTTGGTATCAGGGAAATTATTTAGGCTGCAGGACATAGCTCTTGAGGGCAACAAGGATCTGGCTAGTGAGTCTGTCCTTAGGCTAGGCAAGCCTAAAAGACATGCATGCAGCAGAAGCTTCTTTGTAGGAATGAGGCCCTGCAAATTTTTTTATGCATACTGATGTCCGAAGTGTTGCTGTGAAGGATTTATGCAATAGATATGTGACTATGTGTTCCCGTTCCACTGCTAACTATTCCTCTGTGTCTCCTCTCTCACTGCCCTTCAAGGCTTTGCTCTGAACATGGTGATGCATACTGTTCCTGAGGAGTCTTGGGAGAGAATGTAGAGGGCATAGATTTGCTTCAAAGCAGATCTTCAGACATCTGTTTGTACTTACAGCACGAATATTCAGCACACTACGGCACATAGCTGCCTGTAGCTTCAAGGCGAACGCAAATGCTAAGAGTTATTAAACACTCATAAACATAAACAAGACAGCCTGGAGCAGCTTATCAGTTAGGTGGTGATGGGTGGGGAAAGGCTCATTGTATATTTAAGGCCCAGGCATTTTCCCACTGATTTTTGCCATGTTAGTAATGGGCCAGGGAGAGGGAGAAACACATTTCCCATGTGTTTTAGCCAGGAAATACTACTCAGGTCAGCCCTGTCTCTCTCCTGCTGTGGTTCCTGCTTGCTGCTGCACCAGGGTGCAAGGGCAGTCTCTGGCCAGACACCCTCTGAGTCAGGAGAGGAAAGACAAGTGCTCATGCCAGCTCCATTCCTGACAGCTGGGCCACCACGATGGCGGGTTACCCCTGCAGCAGAACAGAGGTTACACTGAAGGATAAGGGACTTCCCTGGCAGCAGAGCCTTGCTAGCTGGCCATACAGGAGCATCAGGGGAAGGCTCTGGCCCCAGATTATTCGTTGGTTGGAAAACAAATGAGCAGATGAAGACACTGTCACGTGCTGTTGCTTGACACCACTCTGCCACAACAGGGTAGAGTGGCACTGAGACACAGGAACACTTTTACCATTACCTGAGAGACAGGTATCATGATTAATCTGATAGAAGTTGGTGGTGTTTCAGTACCCTCCACACTTTCTAGGTGAATGAGAAGAAAATTTGGCTGGCTTGAAGTCCCTATATAATTTTGTATTAGCACCAGATGACTGCCAGTTCTGGTGTAAAGGAGGGGGCAGAAACATGGGGCAGGATCTGTTAGGACTTGAGGCACAGAAGCAGAGCTGTTCTAGGTGAGCATAAACCATTATGGACAACATATCAGTATCTCTAGTTCACAGTCTTCTGTTTAGTCTAATCCCACCTCCTTGGAGATTTCAACTCAAATGCCATTTGGAGCATGTCTGCCCTGGACATATATTGTCTTCTGCCAACTCCACTGCAGGGACTGTAATCTTTGCCAGCAGAGCAGTAAAAGCAGCTGGGTGGGTCACCTCTTCAGTCACCTCACCATCATTTGTTAGAGCTCATTTGTCAGAGCTCTAAATCACAACACAAACACTAGAAATCAGCCCAAAATGGATATGGCTAGACCACAAGACCTGAAAATTCTCTAAAAACGTGCAATCTAGTTCAATAAATAGTGCCCTCCCCAGGAACAGATAATTTGGGTTGTCCGAGCAAAATAGTGTCAACAAGAAAGGTGTTTTACACCAGTATTTTTGGCAGTATGGAAACATCCCTGTATATTACACGGTACTTACTACAAGGGCAGAAGCTTCCAATGTAGATCCACATTCACTTTTGCATTTCTGGAGGTGAAGAGGGGTTTTCAGTCATATTGAGCTAATGCGACTGAGCCAACAGGAATTAAAGCTATGCCCTTTCCTGCCTGTTGAGACATGGTGAAAGAAAGCAGCTACCTTAAATCAAAGGGTCCAGATTCAGGGAGGTGCTCCAGCTAGAAATCAGAAGGCAGTTTACAGATACTTTGATAACTTGAGCTTTTATCATTCCACAGGCCCCCGAGATCAGTTGGTGAGGGCTGGGTAATAAGTTTCCTCATATGGTATTTGAAGGCAAAGACAATCTACATTTGCTTCCCACAGGCAAGCCCAGGCAGCTACAGTGTGTTATAAAAAGAGGAGATTAAATGCAAGTTTTGTAGCACTACTGTATGGAAAGATACGATCGGTTCTATCGTTAGGAGCTTAGGAGTTAGGATTCTAAATCTGATGTAGGCACCTTTGAAGCACCAGTTTTGTCAAGAATATCCCATGCTTTGTTCTATCTTGAAAACTGAATTGTTTAGCTATTAAAAGAGATTAATGTAATCTCTGTGTCTGTGAAATTGGATTTTGAAACCGTTTGCTTACTGTACTATCTCCAGTGCAGTGAAGGAGACCTCTGCTGCTTTTCACGTTGCTGTAATTACAGGTCACACCTTGTTTGAGCCCAGCGTGTGCTGGCATCGCCAGCGGGACAAAGTGCCTGGCAGGCTGCAGGAGGAGGCACGTAGCTGGCAGGGCGAGGGAAGCCTCTGTTCCACAGAGGCCACTGGTGACGTACCATGTTGCTTGGGACCTCTCAGTGTGAGCAGGCCCAGGCAGAGGGGTACTGAGATGGCTGGGGCAGAGTGTATGAGCTAGGAGCAGAGGCTGAGGGAGCTGGGTGGGTTTAGTTCAGAGACAGGGAGATGGAGGGCTGATCCAACAGCATGCTATTGCAAATCACACCTCCCTCAGGGGGAGACTGACAGACCCCAATCCATCCTGCAAGCAACAGATGGACAAATGAGGGGCAACAAACCCAGGCTGGAGCTTGGGAGAAGAGAATGGACATTAGGGGAAAACATGCCCAGAGAGGGAGACACTACATTCTCCATCCTCGGAGGCTTTCAAGACTTGGCTAGACAATGCCAAAGCTGACTTGATGTAGTATGATAATCCTGTCCTAAGCAGGATCCTGGATGACCTTGGACCTTCAGAGGACTCTTCCAACCAACATTTCTGTGTTCCTGTTCTTTTCCTAGTGAAGGAAATGAACACTCTTCAGCTCCATGGATACGTGTCTTTTATGCTAACTAAGGAGTAGGTCCTGCAGTCTGCCTTCCAAAAAGCTAACAGTAAGGGTTAAGAACCCTAGCCCCTCTCCACCCCTCCTTCTCCCACAGGAAGCAGTGTGTTGTGCCCACCTCCAGTCTCCACTTTGCTGCAGAAGCATGGCTTGTGGTCCTGTGAATGTGGTCTAGCCATGAGTGTTGAGAGTCCAGTTGCTTCACTCAGAACTAAATGGTAGAAAGAAGAGATATCCCAGGGACGGAGGCAATTGCTGCTGGGATTTCTGCTTCTCATCAACTAACCCAGACCATGTCTCCTTGCAGCAAGTTCTGTTCACTTGAGGATCCCAGCATAGTTACTTTATTGCTGCTTCCACTCATGCACACCACAGACACTTCATGAGGCTCCTTTTCTGCTAACAGAGGGATCATGAAGCATCCTCTGGCCACCTGAAGCAATTTCTCTCTCTAGCCAGAGATCTGCAATCCCATGCCCCAGTCTTTGCAATGTTGGCTAGCCCTTTGCATCCTCTGGATGTTCTCTGCCAAGTTCCCCTCTCTTGGGAAAAGGGGATCTATTTGCTGAGTTTTTATTTACTCATCATGGCAGACAAGCTTCTGACAAGCCATCTCTCTGCAGTGCTGCAGCCCTACAGTGCTGTCCTGCATGGGTAGTGGGTAAAAATAAAAACACAGGGTTTTAAAATGGTCATTCTTTCCTTTTTGCAGCAGATTAAAATCTAACTTGCTTTCTCTTTCCCAGAAGTAATCTTGACTGCAGTGGCTTGAGAAGCACCCTGGCAGTAGCAAGGTTCTTGCTGATAACTGATTACAGCAGGGCAGGGAATGATTTGGTGCTCTGATACAGGGAGAAGGGCAGAAGAGAAAGAAGTCAAATGAGCAGGTGCTTGTAGTTGTTATGTTTCTTCTGGTGTATCTGGCAGACACTGCAGAAATGGCTGGGTGACTAATGGAAGCGCTTGTGTAATACAGGGAGCCCCACACCCCAAAACACCACAGGCACAGACCATGTTGTCACCAGCAACAAGCTACTCAACACTGGTGGAAGGGACAAAGAACCAGCATCTGTATCCCGTGCTCTCAGACAGAAAAATAATCTCTTGTCTTCCTCTTTCTTTTGGACTTTGTAAATAGTTTTAGAGATTGTTTATATATAACTTGTTTTGTCCAGTTGGATACATCTGGGTTACTCGTTCTGTCTGTTCTCTTCAGTTTTAAGCACCTCCTCACTAACTGCTGTTTCTTTGGCCAAGCTTTACTTTTGCTTTCTGAATTCCGTAATGAATCAACAGCACACACGTACACAGCCCCAATACCACCCTCAATGCCTCCCAGGGCTCTGAGATGCCCTCAAAGCCAGATCCAAACCTCAAAGTGAAGACATGGCACAAAACTACTGCCTCAGGGCTTCTCTCCACCCACGAGTGTTTCGGCAGCCAAGTGCCTGTGCTAGCCTTTTCACCCCAAACTGTATTCAGCCCATGGTGACTTGCTCCCAGCAGCTCCGTTAGTTCTCCTCATCTGGCAGACAGCAGCCCCACAACCTCTGCTCACTGTGCCAGGTACAGACAGGGCCAGACATTCTGGGGAGCTCCGCAGCAGCAGTATATGGTGGCTAGGATGAACCTAATTAAACCAGATTGAATGGAGACAGAAGCAAAGGCAAAGACGGCATCACAGAAAGCTGGCACAGAGCAGCTACAGTTCCCTCAGAGCTGCACCAGCACCAAACACTGCACCTTGCTGAAACATGCTGCCATTAGAAAGTCCACCTGCATGTACCACATGTTTCAAGTTTCAGGGAGACTGGCACAAGGTCTGGGGGAAGCTACTACATATGTGGTGCTGTATGCATGCTCTGGAGCTGAAGGAGTACCTGGCAAGTGCTGGGAACTGACAACATTTTATATGTACACACAGCTTTACACGGTCTTACCGGTACCTGAAAATTTGCTACTGCTTAAAAGACAACCCAGTTCTGACCTACCTAAAGAGAGGATCTTGGGTTTTGATTTTAAAGGCACATGGATAGGCTGGAATGCAATCATAGAATCATAGAATCATTTATGTTGGAAAAGAGTTATAACAGCATTGAGTTCAACTATTAATCCATCAGTTCCAAGTGCACCACTAAACTATGTCCCTCAGTGCCACAGCTACATATCTTTTAAATACCTCCAGGGATGGTGACTCCACCACTTCCCTAGGCAGCCTGTTCCAGTGTTTGACAATCCCTTTGGTGAACAAAATTTTCCAAGTATTCAGTGCAGAGATCCTTTTCCCCCTCTGAGACAGGTGTGCCCCCTCTGTCACCAGCAGCACTGCTGTCATGTAACCTGACCCATGATCAAAATTCCCCAAATTTTGTGGGTGACACCAGGCTCAGAGCAAGGTATTGATCTGCTGTCTCTTCCTGTTTCTTTCCTTATCTTTCCCAGCAACTGGCAGGATAAGGGAGAACACTACCTGTGATCCTGATCCCTTAACCAGTTGTCCCAAAGCCCTGAAGTATCTCCTGATTGCCTTTGGACTTCCTGGTGCAACTTCATTGCTGCCTACCTGAAAATCAATAGTGAAGAATGATCTGAGGGCTGTGTGCGGGTAAGAAGCTTTCTCTTCACGTCTTTAACCCATGCCCCAGAGAGGCAGCAGACTTCCCTCAGAAGTGTTCCAGCCAGCATATTGGGCCTTCTGTTCCCTTCAGACAGGAGTCTCCCATGGCAATGACCTGTCTCATTTTCTTCACGGAAGCAGTTTTGACACAGGCCACCTTAACCTTGGTGACAGCCCCATGCAAGATGAGCCACCGTCCTCATTGCTCAGTTCTGCCAGCAGAGCCTTGTACCCATGGCTCTACATGATCCTGCCTATATCCATCAATTTTTTCTCGCAGTCAATTGCTTTGGAGCATGTATGTCTTGTTCCTTGCTGAGAGTCCAATGCAGCATGATCCTGATTACGAGCATTTGCTCTCAGGGACTGTAACATTAACAAAATACCTGGTTATATTATTAATAAAAGCCACCCACATATCTATAGAGTTATTAGTTAATACTGCTCTCTCTTTGGCTAGTGTAGCACAGCTAGGTTATAAAGATAGATTTGTATTGATAAGGCTTCTAGACCAAAGAGTTAGATCGTATTTGCCATCAGCAAAGTGTTGCTGAGAGTGTAAATTGAAAACTCAATAGTCACCTACCAACAACATTGCCTGAGCACCAAAAAACATGGAAAAGTTCTTGACTTTGGCCCAGTAGGGCTGCCACTTAGATATTTTTGAAATTTAATTAAGCAAATGCCATAATTCCTAACACAAACCATCTTGCGGTGAGCATGCTTTGGAGTGCTCAAAGCAGAGCAGAAAGGAGCACTGGAACCCTGAGGAGTTAGGAATTATTCCCATATTAGGTACTATTTCCACAATGAAATGCACTCCCAGTTTATCCATTTTCATTATGCCAATTTATTGTATTTATGTACTAGGGATGCATGTTTAGATTAAAACTTCACTTTTGTAGGTGCTACATGAACAAGTCATGAAACAGTCCCTGTTCCTGCAGACTCCAATGCAGTGCCACAGTGACCTGGAAGCAGAGGATAAAGGATGTTGCCAATGGGGAGAATGTGCAAATTGATGTGTTCAGCAAAAAAACCACATTCTTCAGAGCAGGAAAAAATTTGCTTTTCAGGAGAAAATTGTACAGTGTGAAAGTGCACATGGGCTATGCAGACATCTCATTTTTATTTAAGGGTGGGTGTAGTGCTTATGAAATGAGACAAATAAAAAGCCTGAGAAATTTCAATCCTCTCCATCTAGAGAACAAATATATCAGTTTGTTCCACAGTGACCTGCCAAGCCTAAATTTAAAAGGATCTGGGAAGAAGAGGACAGTTCAGGCTCTGTACCCATCGCAGCTTGCTCTCTGTGTTCCCACTTCCATCAACAGCAGGATCTTCACCACTGCCATCTCCCCATCCTCAGAAAAAGGGGCTAAGAGGACTAATACTTGCAGACTTGAGATGTGACAATAAATCTACCCACTGTCCGCAGTGATTTATAACAGCAACTTGCATTTTCCAAAGAGATTTTGGCATGGAGGAGCCTGAATGTGATTGTTAATGTGTGGAAGTCTCATGTAAATGAGTCTGTTTTGAAAACAGAGCTCAACCACGTAGCCAGAAAGCCATGAAGGACTTCAGGATATACCTCCACTGCACCAAGTGCAGGTGGTCTGCAGAGCCCAAGGTGCCCCCTGGCTACAATCAGCATAGCCAGGTTGGTCAAAGCCCGGCTGAACAAGCTTTGCTGTTTTGCTGCCATGTAACCCAGGGCGAATGCACATATACCCCCTTTCCTACCCTCGCAGCACCCCTGCATGGCACTGCACAGCAGCACATGGTGGTACCAGCTGGAAACAGCTGCTGTGGCTGTGGGGTGGACACATCTGCAAGTGCTCACATCCCCCATCTATGCTGGGACCTCGGTCACTTCTCACTTCTCAGAGGCAGCCTCAGGATCTGTTTCATAGGAGCTGGTAGGACCCAAAGGGGCAGGTGGGACACCCAAAATAGCTTTAAATTCAGTGGCGGGGTGGAAAGACAGCTGAGAGAATGGGCAGCGGTGAGATCAGACACTGGAATCTGAAGGTATAGGCAGCAGATTATTAATGAAGAGGCTTGTTTAAGTGTCTTGGTAATGTGGCAGTGAGAAATCTTGTTATTACTGCTTTCAGCAAAGAGTGCATATACAAAGTCTTGTGAAATCTTGAAATCTTTGTACACAAATACACTTAGGAAAGGAAAAAAAGGAAAACTTGGCCATATTTCTGAATACACTCTCTTCTTCTGAAAAGAGTATCACAGCCAGAACAGGCCTGCTATATCCAACTCCCATGCACATGTCCTCATACCTGGCTTAATAATCATAATGAACTATGAGAGGAAGGTAAATAGTCTTCATTCCACATCTCTGAGGATAATAGTAAGAAAGAAGAGATTTCAAACATTGGTAATGACTTGTAGAGCAGCACATTGCTTAGAACACTGACTATGAGCCAAGAAATACCCCTCAAGGCTGCAATCAAAAACAGTTTTTGGCTCTGTGCTGTGAACAGAAACTTTATTTGATCAACAGAGTTATTGCAACAGACTTGCTGCTGAGAGTCTGGAAGCTCATCTCTAATGTGGCACCCCTCACTGCAGCTAAAGCTCCTGCATGTCAAAGCTCTGGGCTCATGAAATGCAGCTCTGCCTCACAGCTTCAGGTTAATTGTGGTGACCACTGAGGAGAGTCTTGGTGATTCTCCCTTGGCTGGCATAGAAGTCTCTGTAACTTTTCATGGGGAAATAAGAGAGATCTGAGACTGGCAAAAATACTCCTCTCTGTTTTTGCAAGTAGTTGTTGATTTGGAAGAATGAAATCAGCTGATACTGGTTTTTGTGAAGAGCTTCAGCCTACTGCCCTCAGTAGCTGTACAAGTACAGGGGCAATCCCTGACCTATAGGCCTTGCCAGGCTAAGAAGAAAACAGAAGAGTATGAGCCCCGCTCCCGGCCAGAAGAAACACCCACCTACCAGTGAATATTGGCAGGGAGAAAAGGAAGGAATTGAAAATTAATTTTCAACAGAGTTTCTCAGAAAATTACAGACCTTCTCGAAGTATTTCAGATTTTTTTTTTTTTTAATGAGAAAAGTAGAAATTTTAGTTGAAATCTGGAAAACTGAAGGTCTGTTATTCCTATAAATATCTGCCATGAGAAATGTGTTTTCTGCTGGCATCACTAAGGAAAAAAAAAGAGTTTTGAGAAGAGAAGTGGTTGTTAATAGCAGAAAGTAATTTTCAACATGAAACAACAAGCTATATGGATCTGAAAAAACCAAAAAAAATGATACTGACTGCTCCTGAATACCACACACTGAACCCTATCCAACTAATTGGTCAGGGACCTATGGCTAACTGGCATCTCCATGCTGACGGTTTGGTGATCTGGCAAAAGAGAACCTTCCCCAACCATGGCAATAAAATAAAAAGAAAAGAAAAGAAAAAGGAGGCTCCTGTTCAGCAAAAAGAAACCAGTAGCACACAGAGACCTCAGCCTACGTCAGAGACACAAGAGGTCTGATGCAAACCAGACATGAGCTGCCTGAGATCCCTGGGAGTGAAGAAGGAATTTCAGACTAGCGTGCCACAGGAGAGAGTCCTAGAGCCCAGAGAAGCAACTGAGTGCTCACACAAACCATGCCCAAAAGGACCAGAATACAGAAAAACTAAACAAGCTAGAAATAGACATATTTTGGGGGGATGATGTATGCTGACTGGCACCCAAACACTGGAACAGCTTGCCCAGAGGGATGGAGGTCCATCACTGGAAATGCTAGAAGTCAGGTTGGATGATCCAGTGAAAGACGTCCTTGCCCACAGCAGTGGGGGTGGACCAGATAATCTTTGAAGGTGTCTTCCAACCCAAACAAAATTATTATTTTTATGATTTCTTACTTCAGCACAGAAAGCCTAAAATTTTCTGGTTCTGACAGTCTGAACTACCATTAACAATGTGCCTTTTCCAAATACCATTTTTTTCAAACAGAAGAGCACTAACATCTCTATTTTTTTGCCCAAAGAATGGGGCAACTCAAGGAGTTTCAAATGAGTTTTAGAGACTGTGACCTTCTTATTCAAATCCAGGCAATACGAAAAGAGGGGATGATAAATTGTTATGTTCAAAGATTTACCTTTCCAACAAGAGGGAAGATAGAGTGGCAAAGTACAGAAGAGGGGAAACACTAGGAAAGGGGAAAAGCAAGCATGTGTCCAGTGCTGCCTTCAGGCTTTATGTTTGACAGAAACAAAACAAGACACCTATAGGAAAATAGAATGTTCTTCTGTATGGGGGAGATTATATGACTGTTACACCCTATTCCTACTTCGAAAACCGCAGTGTCTCCATTACTTGGTGATGGCAGCAGGTAGAAGCACCTACAGCAATTTAACACCTGAGTGAGCCCTGGGGAGAGAGTGGAGGGGACACCCCAGGCTGCAGGAACAACTGCACGAGCAGTTAAAGCCCATAAGGAAGGTTAGTACCTACTACTGTGAACAAAAAGCTCCCTTGTAAATAAAAGCAAATCCCTAGAACAGTGTTTTGCATCAGTTAGAAGCACACAGGAATTTGGGACAAACTGGGGAGATCTCTAATGTTGACACTTGTATCTTGTGTCTTCTGCCTCAATACACCAGATAGGTATCTAAACACAATCCTGTGCCACGTGCTCTAGGATGGCCCTGCTTGAGCAGGGAGGTTGGACCAGATGCCCCACTGTGGTCCCTTCCAGCCTGACCCATCCCATGATCCTGTGGTACTCAGGAATTACCACAGAGGCAGACACGGGCATTTCACGCCCCCTGTGCTTCCCTGACAGGGTGTTGAGGACCAGCAGTGCAGCACTGGTTCCCACTCTGTAACCACGGACCTGTGGCTGGACTCCAGGTTTGTAAATATGACACCCGAGCTCAGGTGCTGGCCTGGTCCCCAGCCAACTCTAGCAGCAGAGCACTGCCTAGGTATCTCAAAGGCTTGCTCAGAGGCAGTCACTGACACAGAGGCTCCCCCCATTATTTACAGGAACTACTGAGACCTGAGAAGCAGCTAGGATGTGGCCCAGTGCATTGCACACTGGTCACAGGGAGACACCACGAGCAGGGCCATGGTTATTCCTACCCTGTCTGGAAAAGGGTGTCCCCATGCTTTCCTTACACAGGCTCTGCATGGCCTCCTCGATCCCCCAGAGTTCCTGCCCGCCAAGAGGGAAAGGGACCCGATGACAACACTGTGGCTCCCTACCGTGGGTAACATTTGATCATTCAGGAGAGCTGGGAACAAAAACTAGGCTTGAAGCAAACAGCCCCATCCCATCCAGCCACACAACATGACTCAACAGATCCACACAGGCAGGGCTGTGCAGGCTGTGAGCGGAAACCAAACACAGAGCATGCAGAGGGCTGGCAAGCTGGGCTTTTTTTTTTTTTTTTTTTTTTGGTGGAGTCTTATCCTTCTTTTGTATTTAAGTAACACTTCCAAGAGGAAGAAAGGCTGAAAGAAACTACTGACTTACCTTGGGGGGCCTCTCACCAAGATCTGCAGTGCAGCTAAGAGGGATTTTGCCTGTTTTCCTAAAAATGTGTACAACTGGTGCCTTTGCAAAAGGACAGAGAGAAGGAGCCACACATGCAGGGAGAAAGGCTGACGCAGGCAGGATACCCTGTGGCACAGAGAAGCTCCTCAGCTTGTGTAACTTGCCAGGGTAGAGAATTGCTCTGACAAGTTACACAGGCTTCTACAGCAGCTATGAATTTGATCCTATAAAAAAACAAGTATCAACAACTTAATCACATGCCTGGGTCACATGGAAGCAAGGACAACACGCAGTAGCAAATGTTGACTTTTTTTTTTCTTTTTTTTGGAGTGTGTTTGTTTTTTAACATAAAGTGGGAGCCAGGAGTGAAATTTGGGTGGGGCTTTCTACTATTGACTGGGAGGAAATAGAACGCGTTTGCAACAGCTCCTGCCTTGTTTTGCTCCCCCTCAAGAGCACGGGGCTCTCCAGGCTCTGCCAGGCTGGTAACACCGCAGTCTTTCCAGGACTCACGGGCCCCAGGTTGTTCTGCAGCCCAGAGGAGCCCTCATCCTGTCCGACTAGGACTCATCGACTGAGCCGAGCTAGCGTGGGCTAAGGGCAGGAGCTTTGGCCGAGCGCCTGGCACAGCCGTGAGCGGCTGGCAGCAGCGCTTGGCAGCGCTGTCTTTGGAAAGAGATGACGGTATCCAGAGTGGGCGATGTCAGGATCACGGCCCGGGGAGGGAGGCGGGGAGGAAGGCCGTGCAGGGCAGCTGCGCGCCCGGGAGCCTGAGTCATGGGGATGCAGCGCGCCTGTGCAGTGGTGCGGCCCTCCGGAGCCGGCCGCAGCCGGGAGCGCAGGCCTGCCGGGGCGGCACGCAGCTGACAGGGCTGCCATCAACACCTGCCTCTTCCCAGCGGCGCCGGGAGGGAAATCCTGGCTGGCACGCGTGTGCCGCAGGCAGGCCGGCCTGGGGACAGGCCCCTGACCCGCAGCTCTGCGTCAGACCCGGCCGCTCGCCGCCCGGTCACATTTTACTGGTCGGTGGGGGTTGTTTTTTTCCAAAGACAGGCATTTTCAAAATCATCTTGTCTGAAAGCGTCTCAAAGTGAAACAGTTTGTTTTAACTCACAGAAACCTCTGGGTTTCATACTGTTCTGTCTCCACCTCTCCTCAGAGACCCCAGAGACTCAAATCGACCAACAAACCACTTTTTTTNTTTTTTTTTTTTTTTTTTTTTACGTTTTCAAATGAAAACCCTGGCTTTTCTTTACCTACTTCTGTCATGCAGTATCTAGTTACAGATCTGCAGGTCTCACACTCGTGGTCCATTCCCGACAATCCTGTTCACAGTGGGCTATATAGATTTTTGCAGTGGGCCAAAGTAACAGCGGGTCAGCCGATGGTCTGCCTGCCCCGTCCGTCACAGGGAGTGCGGCAAACCAGCCCTCCCAAAGCTTTGTTCTCTCACGCCGTGAGGGCTTTATGTAGGTGCAGCTTTTTGGCAAAGCTTTACCGATGAATCTCGTGTGCACGCCATGTAAAACAGCCCAAGTGTGCATACTTGAAGCTGGGAGAGCTGCGTGGAGCCAGGCTTCTGCCTCCTCACACTGCGACTCACACAGCTTGGCCAGCAACCAGCTGTGGGGCATGCTTGGCTCAATTCTTTCCTTTTAACTCCTCTGGTACAATTAAAGCAGCATAGACTCAAATGTGGCTGCAGTGATGCTACTGTAAAAATACAGGAAGGGAAACTAGATTTAACAGAGCATGACCCTTCATACTTGCATAACTGTTCACAATGGTTGTTGTACCAGCATCAATCTCCTTGTGAAAATGTAAATTATATCCCCAGCTGAAAGTCCTGCACAGGCACACACACTGTGGGCAGATAAGACCCATGTGCTACTCAGTGGGAACAGTTTGTGTCTTGCAAAGTATCCTTCTGGTTTAGAGGAGCCAGAAATATAAAGGAGACTATTTGCTTGCTTTTCTTTTAAAAATAGCTTGTTCTAAGGAATGTCTTTTTCAACCACGAGAGAATACAAGATGGAAGGGATACAGGACCTAATAACCCACCTGGAAATACTTTGCTTGGAAAAGCAGTTAAGCCAGTTTGGGGATTGTGCCAAAGAATTATCAGACAGGCCTTGCTTGATATGATTTGGGTTTGTGGCAGCTTTTACAGCCCAGCAGGATTTCCCAAAGCTGAGGTGCTTTTAAGCTGCCTGTGTATGTGCCTGGCCCTTATTGCAGTCCTGGCTTTTGGCCAAAGTGATTTCTGTTTGTGGGGAGTGAACAAGTGAGGATCATTACAACTTGGAAGGAGCTCAGTTCTTGCTCGATGAGAACTCTGGAGACATAGAATGGGACAAAACAAGCATAGAAATGTATCACAATGTGTGAGCTGATAAGGAGATGGCATGCTTGCGCAAATTTCAGCTATTTCGGACGTGGACTTCAGGCTGTAGGACAACTCTTAGGCAGAACTGGTGAACCTGGATGCAGAAGAATGAGAGGTTTTCAGTAAGATCTGTGTGTATCTCCCACTCTGAGGAAATCGCACATCACCAGATCTGTATTCTGATAATGGAGGAGTGGCTTCTCCACAGCTGTGATTCTGCTCCTCATCCTTCATGGCCATGAGTGACCATACAGCCTCAGGAGCAGCAGCACAGTGTTAAAAATTGTGAATTTTCAGAAGTCTACAGCAGAGCCTCTGCTGCACTCTCTTCAAGAGAAGGGAAAAGCAGTTCAATGAAAAGGTAATGATGGGACACTCCGTAACCCTTCTTGCCCCCCCAAGTATTTTCTCAAGGTACAGAAGGACTTCTAATGAAACTATCCCACCTCCTGAAGGACAGAACAAATGAACTCTGACATCCGTGAGGCACCCCATGTAGCATTTCCAAATGAAAATTTATGGATTTTTTAGGAATCTTATTTTGGGGTGAGGGGAAAGAGAGGAGGAAAGAAGAGAAGTAAGTTCCATGGAAAGCTGCCATTCTTCATTGAATCTAAAATAGAACTTCTTGGAAGTTTACCAACCAGGCATTTTTGTGTGGAAAACACTAACTGTGCAGATTGGGCACTGTCCAAGTTAAAATACACACCAGTACTGGATGGGAATGGTGTTAGGGGTCTAGATGTGTTCACTCTGAAATACCGCCAAAGAACCCCTGCTATGGCAGGACATGGGACCTCACAGCAGCTGTTATTTTTCTACAGCACATTATAGGTCTGGCTTTGGGTCTCCAACTGTGCATCCTCCGGGTTTCTGGGAGGTGTCAGTGAGTTCTGGGGTGTAGCTTGCCCTTTACAGTCAGTGGAGATTGAGTAAGTTCACTAACTGGAGTCCCGGAAGTTTGTTTGGTTTTTTTATTCTGAGTTTGACACCTGCACTTGGAGAGATGACTTTTGCCCAGCACTGCACTTGCAGCAAGGGAATGGGAGAGAAGGGATAGTGGAGTGTGGAGGAGTGGTAACAGGACTGTTTTGTTCAGTCCAAGTGTCTTTTTTTTGAAGAATAAATCCATGTCTAGATGAATCAAGGCACAGAAGGAGCAGGAAGCACGCTGGGAAACTGGACATCACCTGGACTGTGATGGAATTTGTCATTTGCTAGAATTTAAGGATTTTTACATTGATATCTACTAGGGTTGGTGTTTCACACAATATTGATGCTTGCCATGAGTCTTTGGGCATTGGATGAGGACAGGGAATGGGAGCACAGTTTTCAGCTTGGCAGGTTTCCTCCTCCCACCAAAAAGACCCAGACTTAACCTTGCTGTACAATTGATCTCATACATGGTAAGGAGAATTTTGAGGTTTTTTCCTGGACCTCTTCAAACTCTTCCTCTTTCTTCAATGCTTGCCGTGATAGTATTGGAGCACCCACCTTTTCCATCTGCTTCTCTGCAAACACCTACCCATGCAATTCCTCTGTGCTTCACCCTGAGCTGAATGTGATGCTGTTCTTGGTGAGTCAAATCCAATGAGGCATCGAGATAATCTGACTTGTGCCTGGGGAAAGCATGGTGCTGGAACTCTCCTTTGATTCTGCACCATGGGAAAACCCTTTATCCAAATGGGTTTGTGTTCCCCTGCTCCAGCTGTCCCCAGTCTGGCATCATCGCCCTTGGAGGTACACACTTCACGTACCTCAGCAAGCAGGGCTTTGCCACGTGGGGCTGCTCTGAGAATATCTGATTGTTTCACTGTAATTTGGAGGGAGAAGCCTGTGTTCATATTCTTGCCTGGGGCGCAGCATAGCTCTTGAGCAGGACTTGTATTTCTGGTTTCTTCACAATACCAACTTTATCAGCCAGACGAAAGCTGAACTCCGGCTTTTCCAAAGAGGGTCACAACAAGCTTGGCTAGAGCCTTGTGCCAGTTAGCTGGGACTGCACAGAACACAGCCACTGGTTCAAGCAGTCTCTCTCTCATAAACGCATAGAGCACCTCAGTATACTCTTGCTTCTCTACTGTCATGGTCCGGTTGCTCACAATGATGCCAGAAACAGGACAGGATCCAGTAGAGCCAGTGTATATATGTCTGTGTATGTACCTGTGTATGAAAGGTGGGATAAGCATAGTTGTTGCTTTTGGATAGTGTAAACCTAGCATTCTTGCTGGTGGTAACTTCCAAAGGGTAAAGAGAAAGCACAGCAGAGCTGATCCCACATGATGTCATCACTGATGGGGCACGAGAACTGGCCTCAGTTACACTCTTAGCAGATCAAAGCTGCATTCCCTGGTGGAAGCCAAGTGAAAGGTTATGTGCCTGTTTGGCAGCCTGTCATTTAGATAGGGATAAGCTCAAGACTAACCCAGAAGCTAATGAGAGGGAGGAGACCGGGAATGTATTGAAAAATGCCCTGAGAAGAGAGGCGGGTGACACAGAGGAGCCAAGCCTGTCTCTCTGTCCAAGTACTGAAGGACTCAAGCTTGCGAGGACAGGCAGTCATGTGATCTGTGCTGGAGTACAGGCACCTCTCCTGCAGAGAGGGCAGATGCTGCGCTAGGTCAGGATGTCTCATGGAGAGTGGCTGAGTGCTGGGAGAAGGATGGAAGGTTTTCAAGGAGTAGTACAACCCGTAGCTCTGAGAGGCAGGGTCTGGCATTAAAGTGTGAGCAGACTGGGGTTTTAGTTGCTCTGGAAGAGCTAGAACATAACAGTGGAGCAGAAAAGTTAAACTAAGTGTTTTTTATCCACTGAGAAAGTACTGGAAGGTGGTGGCTGACCCTTGGGAATAGGGTAAGTGAGCCAGAGAGCAGCAGTGTTAAGGGGGTAGAGGTGCTATTGATGCACTCTCTCAAGGCTGGGCATGTACTCCCTTGTGTCTGCGTGTCTAAACTTAGGGAGCTGATTCTCTCTTCTTTTTTTAAGGCTGGAAACTTATGCTAGTGTAAGCAGATCTGTCTCAATGTTGTGGTGATGGCAAAGGAGTTTTTTGAGAAATGGGGAGTAGGAAAGGTGTGTGAAGTGGCCTATGCATTTCTGAGGTGTGAGGATAAGTAAGAGGCAGCTGAGAACAGGTGTTATGGCTTTGGGATCCTTGCGTGGGTATAAGGTTGGGAGGACATCAGTGGGGTCTTGAAAGATTATTGGCAGGTAGCTCTGGGTGAAGGAGGCGTCTGTACAAGGTGGTCTTGCAACACTGCAGAGGCAGAGATGACCAAGCAACCGAGCTTGGTGTGAAGTGAGGCGTAACAGGATAGTGGGGACATGGTCTGGCACGTGCCTACACAACCCCCAAACCAGCCAACTCCATATTCCTCAAGGGACTTAGGGTAATTCAAAGGAGGATTATTTACTAAGACCACCTTTTTTTTCCTTTTTAAAAGAAAAATCGGTGCTTCATCAAAAGACAGTGTAAAGCAAAGTGAACAAAATAAAGTCGCAGTGCCAGGAAGTACAGACCAAATCCACATCCCATGAGAACTAACCTGCTTGTAGCTTTGCATCCAAAAATATTAGTCCATTTATCGCCCATTAAAAATTCCCTTTGTCTCTTCTCAGTTGTGTGCATGCTTGAGATCTTAAAGATTGCACTGTCAGTCCTTAAAGCAATATTTGACATCAATTTACTCATTAACTTTCAAATGCAGGACACTGAAAACCTTTTCCTAAGGGCATCTTTGTGTTCTGTTTGAGAGAGTTACTGTTGTTTTCCCACCTCCCCTAAAGGGTTGTTTACAATACCATCTCTCCCTTTTAATCCTCTTTTCCTTTCATGTCTAACAAACAGTGTTAAACAGAATACAGGGCAAAAAGCAGATCTCACACATTATAATTATCTATAGTTAACTGAAGAAATGCTTCACAATTAGAGGTCTCATTTTGTAAATTAATGCTCAAGAAGCTTTTTCCTATGTTTTTCCAGATAAAACCTCTGTTCTTTCAAGCTCGAGGTTTGTATGTATAGTAACTCAGATAAAGGGTTTCTGAGTTGATGTGCACTCTGTGCAGAGACTGAGCTGCCACAAACAGGATTTTCCTTATGAGATCCTTTGCAGAGGGATGTCTTGAGATGTACGCACAGGAATGTGGGCAGTACCAAGATGCTGAGCCATGACAGAAAACATTACATTTCAAAACTGGCTGCAGTTTCTGCTGGTTATTTTTACAGTTTCCATTAATTTCTCAACCTCCTTTTGCCCTGTATCTGAGCACTTTAAGACTGTGAATGTATTTATAGTCACAATTCTTCTGTGGGGTGGTGTGGGACTCCACATTACACAGATCTGAGAGGCTATCGTTTGATGAGCACTTCTTTCAGCAGCAGCAGCACCAACATAAGCATCCCCTGATTTCCCCTTCCCCTCTCCCACCACTCACTCACCCCTCAGCTGTGCCAGTTTCTGTGCTGTGTGGGAAACAAATCACAGAACACATCCAGGTTAAAAATAGCTGGAAAAGAGAGAGAGAGAGAGAGAGAGAGAAATGAATTCCAGAACCTGGACTAATATCCTATATGTACATCCAAAGCTGATACAACAGAACTTTTTTTAGCTCAAATTCCATCTGTATGTCCAGCTCCATCAATAATTTGTACCTGATTTCACATAGGACTGAAAGGTAGAAATTTCAAAAGCTACTGATTTTCTCTCTAAATTTTGTGCAAACTGAGTGCTGTGTGAGGGGTAGGGACCTCAATTAAAAGAAATGCAGCCAGCAGTCAGCTGGCTAGTGAGTATATGCACGCTGGCTGGCCATATACACATTAGCTGGTCAGCCAGCATATATGGACCTGAAAAGGGTCTTAGAGCATATAGTGAGGATAGAGTGGGGTTTGTTGCAGCCATTTTATTTTAGGAGGAGGGGAGAGAAGGGAGGTTACTATGAAGCAGTGGTCAGAGACCCACAGGAAACCAAGAGCCATTAGTTCCACTGCTCACAAAGCAATTTGTTTCAAAAAGGCTTGAAATTCCATAAAATAAGACCTCTTCTGCACGTGAGCCTGTAATTGTAAATCATACAATTTGGAAGGAAGCTGAGAGCTCAGCCTCACATTCCTGTTTAGACTTCAGCAACCACTTCTGCTTTTAGCACTCCAAATGCCAGTGGAAACTACGGATACTGATTTCTTCCCCATACTCAAATGTCACTTAAAGCCCTTGTTTCTCCTGAATAACTCTTTTAAGCACTTGCTTCATCTCTCTTCCTACCTGCCTCCTTTCTAATCTACAACAGCTTGCCAAGAGCTCTGCTCCATTCTCTTCTTTCGTATCCTTCACGCCTCCTCTCTGACCAGTGAATGGCCTCAAATTTGGTACAGGGCAGTACATAAAATATTCCGTGAATTGTACCTGAAAATGATGAGTATTTTGGTGCAAACCAAAGCTGGCTCATCCTGCCAACCCCTTCTCAGGGGGAAGAGACCTTGGATCTCCTCACTGCTTTTGTTGACCTGCAGAGGGGACCGGGTGGGTTGGGAGCCACAGGGTGGACGAGTAGCCATGAGACACCCTGTGAACCATGGCTGTAGTCCATGGACAGAAATGGAAGGGTCTTTATGTTCCTGTTCTGAGGTGTGTTTTCAGCGTCTGGTTGAACATGCAGGATGCAAGCGGAGCTGTGTGGCTGCTCGCCTCTCTTCTTGGAAAGGGAGTAGTGGGCTGTGTCTGTGTCAGAAGCACACACTGTCTTTGCCAGGGGAGCTTTCATCAGAACAAGTCTCTGACAGAAACTGGGTCCATTCCTACCATTTGTGGGTTTCCCCAGTAAGAGAAATTATCATCACCATAGGCAGGTCTTGGGTTTCTCTAGGTGGGAAACTGGAGGTTTTGGGCAGTTGGAGGTTTTCCTGGTGTGGGAAATCCCTGGGTGGTAATAATCCAGTGTATTGGGCTGTGTGCCATCCCTGCTGCAGACACCCAAGAACATTACTGGAAGTTGCACCCAGTGCAATCTGTTTGCAGATACTCCAGTCTCACCACAGGTATGGAGCGAGGTGTGATGGGAAAGGCCTGAGAAGGCTCCCAGGGAATCTGCCTGCGTTAATTCCCTTGTCATTGCATACCTCTGGGTCTGCTCCAGTCTGCACACTGGGGGAGCTGCTAGAGCTCAGCTCAGCTCCTGCAAGAGAAGTGTCTTCATAGACCCTCCTAGCACTGATTCCACTTCTGGAACTAGTTTCTGTAGGGAATTTTCTTTCCCCAAATGGAAGAATGTAGCCATTTTGCAAGGTGCCACCAGGGATCTATAAAGGAGATCTAAAGCAGAAGCCAGGGCTGCCTTGCTGGAAGGGAGTGCTAGAAGGTCCCAACCTCTCTCCTCACCAGACATAGGAACAAGGGAGGTGCTGGTAAATCTTTACCAACACGGAGCAGCCTTATGCAGAGCGAACAGCCCTTACATCGCTGTAAGTGATGTTAGGATCGTGCTTTATCCTTGGGTAACTACAGAATTTGGGGAAGTGGTGGCAGGGGAGAATGATCAGAAGGCTGGCAGAAATTGTGTAATTGGTGTATCGAAGGTCTTTTTACTCTCCTCCAGTCACATTTTAACAGTACTCTATTTTATTCTATGTGTCAGTAAACAACAAAATTGTTACTGATAAAACCTGCCTTAAGCAACAAGACACATGTGAACAATAAAGCACTGAGCCACATTTTCAAAAGTGTGTGCGCAGAAATGTCTCTTGTACAATGTATAAGCAGCATGTGGTCTGGATGTGGCAAGCAGCAACGGGAGAGGAAAAGGGGAACAGATGGAACCTGTACATGAGTGACAAGAGCGGACGTAGGCTCAGATCAAGTTTTGTACTGTGCAGAGGCTGAGCTTTTGAAAAGCCTTAAATAACAACCACATTTTAAGGAGGACTGCACTAATGGGGCATGCAGATAAGCACGCCAAATGGTGCAACTGCAGAGCACACAGCACTGCAGACAGTGATATATACAGAGCATATGAAAAGTTCGGTCTGACACGCCAGCCATGCGTACAATCAAAGGTGTGCACATTTTAGAAACATCAGCCTCCCCGAAACCTCAATGACTTAGCAATAAAACATCAGGAAACGATAAGTCAGGGTCAGAAAGGTCTGAGAATTCCACACAGCTGAAATGAAGATTGAGCAAGAGGAATTAGCATCAAGAAATCAGACTCAGATGTTTAAAGCTGATTGTCTGAACCAAGTTAATATAATGCACCATGTGTCACTTCAAAACGTTCGGATCGTGCAGCTGGGAAGCCCTTCCCATGATTGTGAAACGCAGCAGTCCGCTGTATCTGAGAAGGCTGGGATGGACGTGTCTGCCTGGACTGGAGCAGGCTATAAATGATGAACTGGGATTACAGCCTTTACTGTCCCAGTCCAGTTTTACCAGTTCCCTGAACCACTAGCACAGAGAACAAGCCCTGCAGCAATGCCATATGAAGATTCTACCTTCACGTATTCTGGACTTGCTCTCTGTTTCCATTCATCTCCCCATGGACTGAAAATGCTCACACTTTTTTTCCAATTGTGAACCACTCTGATGATTAGCACCCCTTGCTTTCTTACTTTCATCCTGTTTAAAAGAACCGCTAATCATCTACCCAGTCTTTTCAAGGAAAACTATCCTCTCTCTGTCCATTCTACCAAGTCTAGGGTTCACTGTAGAAAATTATGTTTTCAAACTGTCAGTAGTATGGGACAATCACATTTTCACTCACCCTCACACATGCACAGAAGGAAGCCTTTACCCGTATGAAGCCTTTACCACAACAACCGCCTGTGTGGGACACTGTAAGTCTGCAAAACTTGCACACTTTCACCACTAATTTTTGTATTCTCAGATGGATTTATATCAACTTACAGCTACGCGTGTATTGTGTATGCTCCTTCAGCCTTGCAAAGTAACCCAAGAATCCAGCACTGCCCACCTGAAAACCACACCTCGCAGGAAATGAAAATTCAATAGGTATGAGGGGTTTGCAGAATGGCAACTTGTTTGTTTTGTGGATTTATGAAATTATATAGCTGGTGGGAGTGGCTCTTTCCTAGGACAAGGTCACACACTCATCAGTCCTTGGGTGAGAAACTAATTAACTGGAGATCAGCATAAATTCTGTACTCTTCCATGCACTGTTCATGGTGACCAGTTCTGGATTGGGGTGATGGTGTACACACAGAAATATTTGACAATACAGGTATTAGGCTCTCATAACGTAGATCTTTTCCCCTGCTCAATTCACGTGCATTTTCATGGCAGCTGGACATGCATTATACAGCTGTGGGCTAAAACTCTCTGGTACATTTCTAGTGAAGCCAAAGACAGATGTGACACTGTGATTTATGCTGTGAACAAAACAGACCAGGGCATGTTCTCTCCTCCATCAGCAAGTGGCACAGCAGAGCTTTTATACATGGCCAGCTCCTCTCCCACAGCCACCTTCAAGCAAAAAAGGGTGGCCAGTCTAAGGAACAGCATCGCAGGGAGGGCTCAGAGGCAACAGGTAGAGATGTGCCAAGAGATGCTGGAACCTGAGCCCTCTCCTGGGGCAGATATAGCCAAAACAAAGTAATTCCTCTCACTCTATCTCCAGCACTTGCTGATTTCAGAAGACTCTGTGTAAAATTCAGCATCTTCTGTCACTTGAAGGTGAAGTGCACAGCCTAGGTTTTACACCCATGCTATGGGAAGTTGGTTGGGGTTTGCTTTGTTGCTGACAGCTTGAAATTTCCATTTGCAGCTCCTTCCTGTTTCCTTTTCAGACATGCATCATACAAACCCAGAGAGGCTGCACAAATGTACCAAAGCAGTGAGAAGAGAGGACATTCCTTACCACAATGAAGCTTTTAGTGTGCCTAGTCAACACTGAAGCAGCAGAGGCAGACCTGGGCAGGCACTTCCCATACCCACATCCTGCAGATACATATCTTGGTGCTGACGGCTACCTGAAGTCCATGTCCAAGCTCCCATCCTGGAATACTCAGACATCAGAACTTAGGGACTGGGAAGCATGCTGGGGCATTTTTTTTATTTAAAACTTGCAGCACTGCTGCTGCCTGAGAGTTGGGTCATTTACTGCTAGTAGTGAAAGGGACTGTGTGCATGCTGGGGTGGCATACATCCCATATGTCCCCAGCATGGGATGGGACCTCTAGGAGACATCACTTGGATATATATATACCAAACACAGCCCAGATTTCACATGCAGGCCACGCGGGAAGGCAGGACTTGCTGCCTGGAGCCCATATCTGCCCAAGAGCCCCCCAGCCCTGAGACCCCCTGGCCACATGGCACCTTACTATGTCTGGGGATCTCCTAGCCATACAGCACCTCACAATGCCTGGCAGGGAGCACTGATGGAGCCCGTGGCACTGTCCCACCTTGCTGCAGCTGTGCACAAGAGCTTTGGTTGTCTCCAGTGTGTCTTTGCCTCACGCCATCAGCACAGAGAGTGAGTGATGCCAGCCACGTTGTGAGGAGCAGGAGATGACATATCTAAAACAAGGGAGGCATTTTTACCCCCTTTGCTTTCCATTTGTCCCACCTGTATTGCACCTGCCATTAGAATGACCAAAATTATCCAGTGACATCATTCATCACCCATAGAAAAGCACAAACCAGGCAAATTCCCCATTGAAATTTCCCAAGGAAACAGGCTTTCTAGGCTCTCAATGCCTAGAAAAACATCCCTGACCAGTTACTTCTCTCCCAGACATTTTATCAGGAACTGAAGCTCATTGAATCAGTGATTCACTCCCCACTCAGCACTGGCTGACTGCATTTTGCATGCCTTGGGATAAGACCCGTGTTATTCTTTGTTCGGGTCCAGGACACCTCAGATACGTGCTAGAATATCTCTGGCTTGTTACAATTAAGATTATTCCAAATTTCATGGGAGAGGCATTTTCATGCACTGCCTTTCTTATGGGGGACTTCAGCAGGGTCCATCCAAACCACCAGATCAACAACAGAAAGAAATCAAGAAACACCTTAGCATGGTGCTTTCCTTGCCTAGGTTTGTATCAGGCTTGTTTACAGCCAGCAGGCCAGGAGAAAAAGGTCATTTATAGTATGTGCTGTGGCACTGCTCGTCTGAATTTTAGGAGTCAGCAACTTTGATAAACTCTTGACGCAGCTTGCAGACACAGTTAAGAATGTCTCTTCCGCCTACTGCAGGAAGCTGGTCAGCGTATCAAAGATCAAAGTTGCTCACACCAAAGCAAGAAGGTTACATACAACCAAAAAGTAACTACAAGTGCTTGGGTTTGGATGCAGGATTTGCATGTATTGGTCTCTAAATTTGACCCTAAACCACTTGAATAATTTAAAAGAAACCCAAACACTTGCTGCAGCACCACCCAGATTAATCACAGGCTAATCCTCCTGTTGCAGGGACAAGATGCCCTGTTATCAAGATGTTTGATATGACTCTGAAAAGATGAGTTTATTGAAAATAGTATTAGAGACTTATTTCGAGAATGTAATGACCTTAAGTGGCTGTGCTTTAAAAGGGCTAACAAAAGAGTATGTGACCTGAAATGGGCATATATTGCAGGGAAGTCACTTTCCTCTGCTACACATACAGCATTTGCAGAACAGGCAAATATTTATCAGGAACTGAAGCTCATTGAATTAGTTAATTGTTTCAAAAAATAAGCTAAGAGATTTTTTTTAATATATCTCAAAAAATCACAGAGGTAGTCAGGACCTTTTCAGAAGTTGTTCCTGAAATAAATGTCCCTGGGATAAAACACAGCTAGGAATTACTGTTAAGAAACTTTTGGTCAGCTCTGGCAGTTTTGATGTGAACGTGACTGCTGCTGGAATCACTGCTGCAGTACTGCAGTGGGAGGAAAGACTGGCAAGGGAATTCAAGCAAGCATGTCTGCCCTCTCTTCTCCTCTCTTCTACTCTCCACTACAGAATAAGAAATTTAAGAAAAGACAAGCCTGATTTTTAAATTGTTTTGGTGGGTCTAGTGGGCTCTTGCACACAAACAGGATTCAGGAGCATTATGGGTTGATTTGCTTTCAATTCTGCATCCGTGCTCTGTTCTGGTTTACTGTTCTCCAGCTCTGTGTACAAACAGGATCTTTCCCCAACAATGTTCTGCCACATCATCTTCCTTCCTTTGTATACAGGCTGCTCCTGCCTGTTACACACATGCGGCTTCCTAAAGCACCTCATTTCTCAATGCTAGCAAAAACAGGAACCAAAAGCAAAGCAGCAATAAAACGCTAAATTCTCACCGCAGTTAAAAATGAAATCTTGAAAGTTTCCGATTCAAGATGACTTTTCTGCTAACGGATTATTTTCTAGTTTACTGCTCTGCAGTATATATGTAAATGAGGTGCTTGTAGTATTTATCAGATTCGAATGCCTCTCCAGTGTGGTTTGCAACACTGACCCATGCTTTTCCTCCTTTTTTTTTGGGGTTGTTGAAAAGTGAACCCCACTGAGCAGAGTGCACATTGCTTCACTGTTCACCTCTTTTCTCCCGTTTTGTAAGGCTTTGCTGTCTGATTTTTTGCTCCAGGGAGGTTCAATAGCATGTGTACAGGGACAAGAGAAAAAACCCACAGGCCACAGTACATATTGCACAAATGCTGGTATTATTCTGAGGCCTGAAGAAACAAGGAAGGAAGCTTGAGGCTGGCGGTTTGGCAGGTGTGAGGCCTTTTTCACACAGACATCTGTTTTAAGTGGTAGCTCAGGGCTCGGGGATGAGCAGGGAACGCCTGTCACTCCCACCCCTTCTCTGTGTCACAGCACAAGGGGTTTGGGCTCCTGATGAAGCAATGTCAGCTCCTTGCTCAATCTGTGCTTCGAGACTCTGCTCTCTTGTATTTGTGGGGCAGGGCTGCAAAGTGAGGCGATTCCTCCCTGCAAACTGCCTGAGACAGAGATGCTGCTGTTGCTGCTGACACGCCAGTGTGCACAAAATGGATGGGGTTAGAGTACAAAATGGGTGAACAGCAACATGTGCGCAAGCTCAACAAGCCCAGCAAGCTCCATGCAAGGACCTGATGAAAACCATTTGGATGCTACCACGTACCCCACATCAAAGTGAACTTTTCTAATCCCACTAGATTATTTCTAGTGTTTTGGGCAACCCTGCTAGTGATCCCATTACAGTTTTGAGTAGACTGCTTCATTTGGCAGGATGTTACAGCATACTCTCTGTGATGCCTCGTACCATATTTGAAGGAATTCATTAATGTTTGATGGTTAATTATCTATGCAATAACATATCTGGGATTCTGCTTTAGAAATAATCTAGAAAGAAACTGCAGTTTTTAGGGCTGGATCCTGCTCTACTAAACACATGTGTAGGGAGGGAAAAAAAAGGGTTTGCATAATATCCTCCCCGGCAGGGATTCTTTGGGACAAGTTAGTGTTGAGCCACATTGTTATTTTAAATGACAATAGGTTCTTTCTCCTGTAGTTCATGGCCAACTTTAATCAACATTTAGCAACTTAATTATCTTTAAGACTGCTACTCCTCTGTTACAGATTGCTGACATTGGTCAGTGAATTCACAGATTACTGGGGGAAGGGCAGATATGCAGAAAAGCAGAGACTGAGATATATGTATACAGCTGCCCTCATTTCCATAAGAAATCAAGCTGAAGCCATTTCAAGGTGAGGGACTGTAGTTAATCCCTCCCAACACACTCATTAATACATCTCATAACAAGTCTCCTTGTCCACCGACAAGGAGAGTCAATCAAGCACCACTTTAGTCTGGGCAGGAGAAAGGCTACAGTTTCATGGGGACCACTTGGTTTTATGGCTTCTTCAGAGGTTTTAAGTTGTGCTGGGCTGATGTGCCTTCATTCAGAACTGAGCAAGGGGTAGGTGATGTGATGGGAGGACTCAGCTCCTATCTTTGCTTTATGTCACAAATGACATAGTAAAATCTGCTGATGTCAACACTAGAATGGGCAAAATCCTGGCAAAATGAAAGGCTACGTAGTATTTTGACATTTTTGAAAAGGAAGGCAGAATTCCTGACTTGAAGCACCCTTCTGCCATGCTTAACATGGTCTCTAGAACCACCATGTCATCTGTGGTGGTCATTTGTGAGGAGCACCATTGAAACACTCACAGAAATCTAATAAACTTCAGAGCTGGACTGCAAGAAAAAAATTATTTTGTCCTGAGGATTAAAAGAAAAATAAGAAAAGCAAGCCACACACAAGGAAGCCTGATGTTCCAGCTTTGGTATTATAATTTTTCTTCTTTTTCCTATCTGACAAATACCAGCATGACAGCAAACAGAACCCTTCTAGTTCACATGGCAGCACAGCTTAACTGTGCTGGTAAGTGGTGAATTGGCTCTTTGCTCTAGCGTGGCCCTAAATAGTACCATTAACATGTGGTTATAGTCAGAGAGCACATTTGGTAGGAAATGACACCTTGTTACTTCCCAGATTATCTGCTCTCTATGGGGTAAATATTTTAGACATCGTGCCGGGTTTTAGCAGCAACATCCCTATTAAAGTAAATGGGATCTGAGCGAGGGTAAATCCAAGCACGCAGTGCTGGGACAGTACACCTATAAATCTTTGTGTCTTACACTCTGTGCTTTATTCGCTGACAAAAGACAAGTGTTTGCTGCCTTTGTGAGGTTCCTAAAGCACAAAGGGAGGGTGTGTGCTCGGCATTATTTCCTGTAGCTCCGGCTGCTGCCTACAGCACGACAGCCCGAAGCAGGAAGGACACAGGGATTCCTCAGCTCCACAGCGCAGGCTGCAGCCACACCAACGGCAGGAATGTGGCTTTCAAGGGCCAAGGAGTTTAGTTCACTCTGGGCCGCAGTTACACGGTGATAAAGTTAGTTTTGAAACAGCATCTGCCTTTAAGCCAGGAAGTATTTTAGGCAACAGATACCTTACAGGCCTCTTCAAGCTTAGTGAGTATGTATTAAGCAATTTTTGTGTAAATTTTGTCTTCTGCTCATATCAATCCCATCACAGTCGTGGTTGATAAGTGCCCCAGTTTACGTAACAGCAAAGGCTGGGAAAGGCCCTTTCCTTAGGGTAGCTACCTTAAAACAAATAACTGGAGTTTGAAAAAAAGAGCCTGCTCTCTCCAGTAGGCATGGTTGCATGGTTTAATACGATAAATGTAGCCTACATGTGCACGATATGTCTGGCAGCGTTCTTTGTTACTTCACTAGATGGCGTGTGGTGGTGCCTGGCAGGGGGGAGAGAAGGGAGAAGAATTAATTCAGTGTGTAACTGGCTGCACTGCAGTACTGCCTCTGATGTGCCTTTAACAATGTGGGTCTACGAGTTAATGTTTCAAGGGTGAGAATTTAATTCCTGCTGAAACTTCTGCCTGAAGAGTACCCTTAAATCAGCAGTGGGGCAAGACCGGTGGAAAAGAGGTTTATTAGACCAACCTATTTCCTACGCAAAACATGCTTGCAGAGACATAAGTTCTCCAAATCTAAAACAGGCCTGAAGAAGAGCTTATATGTCTGCTTACTACAACATGGTCAGCTGGTGACCTTATCTCTTTCTATAAATTCTGTCATGCTCATAGCCTCACACCATCACTGCTGCTACACTACTGTAAAAACGTCCAAAACTCTGTGTGGTTCTTCAGAAGGCAAGCCATAAGGTTAATTTGTGCTCTCACTTTCCCTGGTGTATACCCTGGCATAGCTGTCCTCTTTTGTTCTTCTATTAACTATTTATGCCTCCCACTTTGCAAAAGAACAAGACCCAGCTCTGCCCTGAGGCACTTCCTCTAGTGGGATGACACAAAATCACCCTCGAAGGGCACTCACAGTGCACGTGCAGTAAGAATCTGCTCTTGTCTTGCTTGGGAAAATAGGCATTAAATCTTCAAGGCCTCAGACATGAATTACAGAAGTGGCTGGATCCACTAGGGATATTCCAGGCTCCCTAACACAAACACTGACAGTGAAGCTCTCCACGGCGAGGTTTGTTGGTGAGCACGCCTGCTCTCTCGGCAGCACGGGGGCTGTGAGGTTTCACAACTGGCCTAAGCTGACCTACAGCTGGGCTCTAGCCAAAAGGCAGCTCTCCCCCTCTGCTGACTCTTGTGCTCCTTTGGCTGATGGGTCTCGGTGCAGTCCTCCCCTTCTCATTTTTCCCTTTTGGTAGGGTTAATTTTCAGTTGGCTCAGTTTGCTGAATTGGCCGACTGGTTGGGTGGACACTGGAGCTGGCACAAGGAGATGGCCAGGGGTGCCGAGCTGGAAAGTGCAAGACTGGCCTTTCTGCCATCAGTGTGGGCTGAGCCCCAGGAGTCAGAGGGCTGTGCACCGCAGCTTCTGCAGTGCCTGCAAACTACCTCAAATGCTGTGGGAGGTCAGGGCAGGCACTGCCTTAGGATGGGATGCAAACATTCCTCTGCTCCTTTGAACACAGAGAAAAGGAGTTTAAAAACCATCTGTTAAAGAGTGGTACCATGAGGAAAACACATCTGATATACGTGCAAGTGTGGGGTTTTCCTGTGGTATTTAGGCCTGAGGTGTTTACTGTTTTACCATCCAGCTATGCACCCAAGCTGCAAATGTGTTCAGTGCAACCCATGCACTAGATTTAACACCTGCTGCACCATGGCTATAGCTGCAACAGCAGCTTATACCCTGGCTGAATCAGCTGCCTGTGCCACACCACGGGCAACACTCTCTCCAAAGAACAAAATTATGTCCGAAATCAAGTGTCTTTCTCTGTAGTTTATGGCTGGTGGCTGTTGCTGATGGGAGAGTGTATTTGGTAGGTGCCTGGCTTCGGGGAGAGCGTCTGGTGAAGTGCCAGTGCTGCAGCTGTGTGGGGAGCTGTGCTGAAAAGGACCTAGTCCTCACACTGACTAGGGAAAACGGGGGCAAACCCTGGCAACCAGCTGAACAAGGGGCCCCTACGCATTCCCTGAAGAGAGAACTCATTCTTCCCTTGTGAGTCAGGTTTGTGTGGTGTGGCCCCTGTAAGAGGAAACTACAGAGTAAGACAAATTCTGCCAAGGTTAAGCCACTGCAGCCTCTCCACTAACCTTCCCCTGAAGCAAAAGAGGTTTAAGATGTTAATGGGAGAGGAAAACCAGGGTCACTGGATGGCTTATAATTAGTTCTGTAGAAGAGGCAAGTTGCTACCCAATTTTCTTCTGTATTTCCACAAAATGCACCTCCTTAGATCAGCTCACTCAGCGCCTCATCCTCAAAGTGCAGTTGTCTTAGCTAACTCATTTGGTTCACATTTCCCCAAGCTATCACTCAAATGTAGTAAGTTGAAACATCTGGATGAACCCAGAAAAAACTGCAAGAGATGTCCTTACTTTATTCCAAATAGCCTATGCTTTGAAAATCACTGTACATGCAACACTTCTTTGCACATAGCCACCATTATCCCCTCAGCTCAGGCTCCTGGTTCAGGGTCCCACTCTGCTATTCCTTCACTCTGTCCCAATAGTCTCCCAGGGTTTAAACCTGTCTTACTGTCAGTATATTGTGTTTGAATTACAGAATTGTTCATATACGTCTCTCCCTCTAGTAAACTTACAGCAAAGAGTAAAGATCCCCGTAAGAAAGAACTGTTTGGGCTATAGAGAAATGCTGCCAACTACTGTAACAGGAAAACATTACAGCTCCCTTTTGCCCCAAAAATAACATTTTCTTGCTGTGCGTAAATAGCTATTTCAGTTCTTCTGGGAGCAATAATCTTGGCCCTCTCTTTCTCCAAAGGCAGCGTGCAGTCCTCCATCCATAGAGAAGCTCATTTCCACGAGGCATGTCCAGACAGCATCAGCATCTGCCTAGGAGTGGGGATAGTAGAGGATGAGAAGAATGGCAGAGAGGGATGCTCCAAGGAAGTTGCTCATGCACGTGACAGAAGCTAAAAAAGCATTCCTCACCAGAACAGCACTCAAAGGACTTCATCTGGGCTCTTCTCTGCCTGGGAAGGGATCTCACTTGGTTTCTTCCCCCTCTACCCATACCCTGGAACCTATAATTCTGAAAGTGAGTCAGTGTCTACAGAGACACCGGTGACTGTGTTCCATGCAGTGCCATCTCATTTCTGCACCTTGAGGCAAGTCCCCTTGCCTCTGCCATGTCCTTGCCTAGGTTTAATGCATCTGCTGCTCAGGAAGGTCACAGGGCATGAATTGGGTGTTCAGAGCACCTAGTGAACAATAATTCACTGGGATTAGCTGGGATTTTCAAGTACAAGATAAAATAATTGTAAACCAAGGAAAGTAATGATGTTTATCAAACTCAGTTATACCACAAAGAGCAGACGAACAGAAACTAAAATCAGAAGTTAGTCCTCCAGATATTAGTCTGATTTTAGTTGGTGTGAGTTTTGCCCTGAGGACCTCTTTCCTCACCAAAATGCACAGGTCTTGATCTTCCTGACATTATTGCGGTGTCAGCCTGTAGTAATTTCCAAGCAGCTACTCAACTTCTATTAGTATTGATCTAATTTGAGATGAACACTGGCCTTATTAGGCTTTACTCTGCTTCCCGCCCCACTGTTCATCAGTGAAGGGTTGGCTGAGATAACACCTGAGAAACAATGCTGGTGCTTAGAGTGAAAAATCAGGACAAGTGAATCCAATTCCAGCTCTGCCACTGACAAGAGACAAATCCATGTCCCTTTTGTTTTAACTTTTCCTATATGTAATGGGAGTAATACTGATATCTCTTACGGCAGAGGCACAACTGCTTGTTTGAAGAACACTTTGAGAGGTGCAGCTCGGTGAGATCTAAACAAGGGTACAAAGTGCTACTGGTGTTTCTAAAGTGTGCGATGTGTGTCCTAAACCAATCCTTCCTGATCCGACACTTCACACATCTGATCCCCTATCACATCTCTCTACTATAAAACAAGCCGTGATTTGAGTGAATTGTTTATCAAATATGCAACTTTAAAATTAAAGGATTTTGAAGGGTCTGCTTGTTTTAAATTCACTGCATACTGCAGATTTGAGCTAACCTGAGAAAAGCAAATATATGGCCACAAGAAGAGTTCATTGAAGACGCTCCAACCCTTCTATAAGTATGCATCATGTTGGTGTAATGTAGCCCAGATCTTTAGGGTTTCTGAAGGCCAAGAAGCTGTGTAAGGTCTTTTGATCCTGACAATAGCATGAACAAGTGGGTTACATAACTGACAAGCCAGTCACATCTTGCTAGGCATAAAAGCATTTATTTTCTTGTCACCTAGCAATATGACAATGGATTATACCTGCTTCTTGCAAGCCTTGCTGCAATACGTGCTTTGTCTGTGGATGCTCATCCAGCAACAAACGGTGTACCACAGAAGGGCACGTGGCTCTGGATTCCTACTATAGGGCCCTGACTCTGGGGCTGCAGATTGTCCTGTCAGCAACAAACTCATTTAAGATATACCCACTTCCCTTCATAGTCCAGGCTGTGCCTTTCCATGTTTAGCTGAACCTGACCTCCATCACGCTCCTTCTCCTCTGCACCACTTCAGCAAAATGACAGGATCTCCAGCACAAAGCAGGTCAGGCCTGGGATGCGTGTATTTGCACAGATCCTCAGCACTGTCTGCTCTTCAGCATCATGGGGTGCCATGCGGTGTGCACTGATCCTTATCACTGATATGGCAGTGACCACGGAGCACTTCCACACAGGTCCTGGATGTGGGCTCCTGGGCATAAGGTCCAATTCCCTCTCTCCTGCAGATGTAACTGCATTTATCCTAGGTCTTCTGGATATATAGAAAGCATGTATCATGCTCCTAGCAGACAACGCTGAAGCAGGAAATGCCTTTAATGTATATCTGGCCTTGCACTGTGCCATAGCAGAGCCATAGCTGTCTGCAGCACACTGAGATACACGTCCTCTGCTCATCCAGAACTGCCCCACGTTGTCTCTGCACATTACAGCTCAGCCTCTCCAGGGAACGACGTGTTTGCTGTTACATTTACACACCAGCCAGCACTTTGCTTCCTGGTTTATGAATGGTGTGTCCAGAAATTGGCTGCTATGCTGGTGCATTTCAGAGAAGATAATGCTGTCCTTTTCCCTGCTGTTTATGGTAACCCTAATTTCTGACAAACAAAAGAGATGAATTCTGGGCAATTTACCAATAATCAAGCACAGGGTGAGCAAGATGGCTTTACAATATATATAGCCCTGTGAGTAGGGCTCAACAAAGCCCTCTGCTACTGGGTAGCTCACTTGCACCAGGCCCTTAGACTGATGAATAGTGATAACAGCTGCAAACCTTGTCTGCCCTGCAAATTGCAGCCAGAGATAATGAAACTTCCAAACTAGCAACACAACAACAGCATGGGAAGCCTATGACATTAAATACCTGAAAGGGATGCCTTGGGACTATGAGAAGAAATTGAGTACCTTCAGCATAGAATGGGTAATCCTCAGGGGACTATTTAAAACTCATTGACTCGTTATGCCTACGCATAGCTTTGTCAGTCAACAGAGACGTCAAAAGTTTGTGCAGGTGAAGTTTACTCAGGTACAGAAGAGCAGAGCAAGACTTTCCTTTTTGATCAGTTGCCTGGCTCTGCCCTTGGAGCAGAAATCCTTCAGAGATCTCTTGGGGTTTCTTTTGTCATTTGATGGGTTTACCTCTGACATATGAAACCATATGAGTGGAGCTGTATGGCTGAGGCGGGGTGGTAATACAGATGCAGGCAGGAAGTGTGTGGCAGGGTTCATTTCATGCCAGAGACATAACACACAGCATGCTCCCTCTACCTGCAGTGCAGCCCAGGATCCAGGTGGAGAACCCGAGTGATCTGCTCCTCAGCTGCCTTACACATGCAGAGCTCAGGACTGTGAACTGCACTGCCCTGTGGATGCCCAAGAGACTGACTGGGCTGCTATTACTCTGCATATAAAGCATCCTGGGCCTTCCTCACACTGCATTGCTTCCTTCCCTCCACCAGCCTCCTTCATTTCCATTCTGTGGTGTTCCCCATCCCTCTCTCCTTACCGAGAGCCATTCCTCAGCCCCTAAACCTGGCTGGAGGAGTGATACAAGACAGGGCTGTCAGCGTAATGCAGAGGAATAGTGGCAAGTAAGGGAAGAGCCTACAACAAGGTAAACACTGCACCCTCTAGCCCTCTTGTTACTGTTGGGACATAAACTGAACTGTTCCAGCTAATTCATCTTAGTCCTAGATACATGTTGCGTGAAGGCAGGGCCTGAAAACAGCAGAGAAACCTCTAACACAGTCTGAACTGGGGTGATGCCAGTTATGTGGGTAGAGTTCATTGAACAAATGTAGGTGTTTAAGCGGTAGGTGTCCATTTGGGAGTTAGTCAGCTTAGGATGCCGTTTTAAGCCAGAGAGAAATAGACACTTCTGGCATAAGATAGAAATTTACACTCAGTTGGGCTCAATTGTGCTTTGTGAGCTCCTGCTGCTCCCCGCTGATAATACATGGAGTCAGGCATAGCCAGCTCCCAGGTGAACGCCTGCGCGACACACACCACATGACGGGCGAGATAAATCACATTTTGTTCAGCCGCGTTTTGACACAGGGGTGCTACACGTTCTGGGGCTGCAGAAGGGGGCTTTGTAGGGTGCCTAGTGGAGCACACTCTGGCACGTAACCACAGAGGCCAGGGAGCCAGATTCAGAGGAACAGAGACACAGTGACAGACACAGCAAAACCCTTCGGGAACGTGGCTGCTGAAGCAACCATGACTTCATTAGACTTGCTCAAGATGCCCTCTCGCCTAGACCTTTCACCTCATTTAATGGTTTCTTGGCCTCAATCCCTTATAATTCTGAAATGAAAAAAAAAATCTCTTTTGACTCCTGTTTTCAAGCCAGGACTGTTTGATTTGGAACGCTGCATTGAAGTCTGTGTTACTGATTGATTTCAGGTTTATTATATTTTCCCCTTTGAAAAATGCTACAGTAAAAAAAACCCACTTTGTCGTTTTTCATGTAACCCCCCCCCTTTTTTTTTCAATCTTAGCAAATGCTCAGTCTTTTCCACTTCAATAGCTTGAAATTCTCCCCTGGGAGCCCTAAACTCTTTAAATATTTTTAGGTTGCCAGATTTCTTATGTTCTCTCTCCAGGAAGCCAATTTTGTTTCTAAGCTCTTGAGAGTAGTCCAGCTTCATCTTTTGCGCACTCACTGCATCACAATAAAATGCTGCCTAATTGCTGCCTCAGCCGAGTCCCAAAGGTGCTGGAGTTTGTCTCTAGGCTACAGTTGTGGACAATAAACTCTTCTCAGACTGGAGTTAAGCCTTTTTATTATTTAAATCTGAGTCATGTAAAATTAGTTTACTAGCAAGTTACCCACAAAGATCTAGTATGGAAAGAAACTCCCACATATTGTTTTCCAACACAATGAGAGAATGATCAGATATAAAGATTTGCAAGTGGCTTGTAATACAAGATGTGTATAGAAACACCAGCATTTAATTTTCCCAAAAAGACATGAAAATGTTTCTCTGAGCCTAGAAGTTACTCTCAGACCTCATCTGTTTGGTGTTCTTTACCTTCAAATTGAAACTGGTGGTATGAAAAACTTTCTTTTTTCCTCTAGCTTATCCATGACCTAAAATACCTACGAAAGAGGAAAAGCAGCTGAAGATAACAAATGCCAGATGGGCAAGAGCTTTCTGTTCTAGTCTAGCACCACAGCAAGAGGATTTAGTGATCATTTTGCTTGGAAATAAATAAGAATATACTAAGACCAGCCACCCAGGCTGCACACCTATCAAATTTGAGAAGACCCCTGTAGCAAGGGACAAATGGACAGAACAGGGAGTGAGAATGAACACATATTCTCTTTCTCATCAGGACCATATTCATCTATCCTCAATAGCAGAAGACATCTGTATATGGCATTTTCTCTCTTTGTGTTCCTTTTTGTAACCTGTATTTTAAAATGTTTGTATTTCTGTTGTACAATATGGCTTCTGACGAAAGTGCATACTCCACAGACATTATATAGAAAGACTTAATGATCACTGTTTTGAGATTCTAATTCCTTAACGCAACAGTTTCTTTGGATGCATTTGATGCTGTATGCCCAAATCCACAGTCTTAATTAAGCGAAAATGAAGCTGAAAGAGATTGCTAGATTTTCTCAATCTAGAGAGGTTAGAGTGTCCTTTAATTAAAAAGGTCAGACATGATAACAGAGACCTGACATGGTTTTTGTGGTGGTGTCAGCGGCACATTTGCAACCTGGGACACTCATGAGCAAGGACAGCACACATCCAGGTCAGGACAAGCCTATCCAAAGGACTCTTCATAGGGCTCCTTTTGTCAGCACAGAGAGCGTGCAGGCAGATGCAGGGATCTGCAGTGGGTGCAGGGATCTGCAGTGACAGCAGGGAGACTGTTAACCACACACCACACACTCACTGTGCGGACACCGCCTCCTGTTGCTGGGGTCTCTCATTCCTCACTTCTTGAGGGGGAAACGGCAGGCATAGTGTGGCAGGGATGGTGTGACAGAACCTCCATTACTAACAGTGACACAGAAGATAGGAAGGATGCACAGGTCTGAAGTCAACTTTGGCAGGCAGCAGCTAGAAAAGCTGGGATGCAATTTTAGCCTTATTCAGATCAATGGGAACTTTGCCACTGATGTCAGTGGAATGAAGACTCCACTCTACATGTCTGCCTGTAATCTGAGAACATGTATTCTGCACATCCTGGAGACTCAGTGAAAACCAGACCCCCCAGAGTTCACCTCAGATTCACTGTCTCAAATAAAACTACGTGGATTCTTTGTGCTCCTTTTAGTTATCTGTAAAACAAGTATGATAATGCTTTGAGTGCTAAACAATACAATGTGTGTAGGAAGACAGTATCTTTTATTAGGCCAACTGAAATAGTTGGGGAAAAACAGACAAGCTTTGAGGCTTGTCTGAAATGCTTTGAGATGCTCTGATGAAAGGTGTTTGAGCTGTGCAAGGGATCATTAAATTACATTCTTCCTCTCTCTGGAAATCATTTAGTGATATTTCAAAGGAAAGATGCTGTACAGAAATAACTGATTTCTATTGCAAGTGCTGTCTGGAGCTAAATATCTTCCTTCCTCTCTCTTTATGAACTAATCTAAAGAAAAATATGTTTTAAATTAGCATGTTAAGAACAATTTTGTGGTATAATGTATAGTTCTGTGAAATGTTCTGTGTGAAGTGTAACTCCAAGATCCTTAAGCATATTTTAGTACACTCAAACAAAATGGCTGGATTTCTGTTGAACAGTTTGTGGAAATTATGAAGGTATCACTGTAAAGAAATTAGAAAGCATGGAAGGTCAGTGAAAATGGCAAGTGAAAAAAAAGAGGCATATATGACTCAAAAACTACATTACGCTTGTAAACACTGGCTAACAAGCCCCCAAACTGTCACTTCTGAGTGTGGACATCATGACTTGGAAAGCTGTGAACCAGCTAGTGTCCATAAAAGTGTCAAACAACCAAACACTTAGCACTCTCCCCTCCCTGATTTACCAGGAAGGAGCTGGGAGTGCTCTCTTGAAATTAGCCAGGGCTGAGAGACCAACAGCCTTACGGTGTCACAACCGTGAGTGCAGCAAGACAGATCAGCGCTATCATGGGCTCTGTGCACCACTGAGATTACTGGGGGCCGCCAAGGGGTAGGGGAGGGAAGGTTTAACTCTACATAAATCCTACTAATATCACTTTACTAGTACTTTAGTTCAGCGTCAAGACACAAATGATGTCAAGAAGAAAGAAAACTGGAGGCAGAGGAATCTTTATGTGAAAAGTACTTGTGAAAAAGGATGAAATAAACTTGTTTATGTCTATTAGAACAAGAAGCAATAGGGATAAATTGCAGCAAAGGAGATTTACATCAAACCACTAGACAACAGTCCAGGATTAAGGAAAATTAAGCATTGGTATAGACTGCCTAGAGAAATGGTGAAACTTTCATCACTGGAACATAAAAAAAGGCTTAAATAAACATCATCAAAAGTTTCTCTACGGATGATCTTTCACTGAAGCAGAGAAGACTTGGAGATTCATCTGAGAAACTGGAGAAAGGTTATACTGTGTGACCAGGTCTTCCTGGATGTTCTTTTTACCCCCAGAAAGATGTTGTTGAAGATTTTCTGTTTGTGTGAGATTTTGAGATGTAGTCCTCTGAAAATATTTGTTTAAGAGAGGAGGGACCATTTATCTTCTGAAGTCCCTGTTCCTCTCCACTGATCACAGATGCAGTCACAGATGACTGGCTTAGTATGGACACCTACTTATTGAATCTGCAAAGTGAGATGAGACAATTACCATCCTTAATGACAAATTGTGTCCTTTCTAATATATTCCTAAATATAACGTTCAAATCTCCATTACTCATTCCAACTATAATTACTTGTTGTGCACGTATGAGGTGGCACCCATAACACATAATCATAATGTTATTTATTGTCCTGCATTAGTAATTTAGCACATTATATTTAGATGCCATATGGCCTGATGAAAAATGTAATAAAGGCTTCCTATGCAGTGGATAGAAAGCTCCTAGACAACAATTAATATAATCTATTCCACTTTTGCACTGCATTTCTACTAAGAATATCACTGAAGTGTAGGCTATCTCAGGAAGGAAAATTTTACGTTTAGATCTAAGACCCAGCCAAAGCTCTGCCGAGGTGCAGGTAGAGCTACTAACTATGTAGGAATGTAAGTGGCTTTATTTCAGCAGTATGCATGAAAGAATAAGGTGCTTCTGATACATGGTATTAACCACTTGTGTTTCCAAAATCTGCATACAACAAAAGATGTGCTCAGCTAATCTATATGAATGTGTGTGTTTATATTGGACTCATCTCACCACAGGACTAAAACTGGGCACTTAGGACATGTCACCACTATGTCCCACACTGAGGTCATGGGAGGAAGTCTGAGCACCCAACTGTCCCCTCTGCTGAACTGTAGCTTTCTCCTTGGGGACCTCCTCAGGTACATCTCACACATTCAAGACAAGGCATGGATCTTGAGTAGTTCACTCTCGAGATTCCCCCCAAATGGCAGTAGAGCCAAGAACATTATAATTGGCTCCCCCAGACCCATGTTACCTTCCAGCACCATTCCTGCAGGTTCCGCACTGGGCAGAGATGCGGACACCACAGGATACACACATATGAGATCCAGGGTACAGGGCTGTGTGGTGTGGACAGAGCAGTCTGGAGTAGCCCTACGCATCCTGGGTGTGCATCAGCACGCACCACTGAGCCTTGGGATGGAAAACTGCTCCGTCTCTTGTGTGGATACAGACTTTGGAGACACTTGCAAATAATGGCATAGGTTGTCTGCCCGTATCAGCCAGCACTGCACTGAACAGTGGTGCTGGAGACTGCTGTCACCAGGTAGAAAGGTCCCAAGGACTGTCTCAGTAGCAGGGGGATTTTTTAGTATCTCAGCAAAACAGAAACCCAGAATAAAAATGATAAAAGGTGACAAGGAGAAAGAGCACAGGATCACCTTCCCCATCCTGAGAAATCTATAGAATATATTCTCCTATGCACTTGGAACAACTTCTTTTAATAACCTTTGTTCTTCTTTTGTAACCTGCAATTATGGAAACCTCAATCTTTTATCTTCTTATGCACAAGTACCCTCATCATACATGTATTTCTACACTGAAAAAGGATGTGAAGACTTAAGGCTCTTGTATTGATTTTGGCTGGGATAAAGTTAATTTTCTTCACAGTAGCTGGTGCAGGGCTGTGTTTTGGATTTGTGCTGGAGATAGTAATAACATGGGGATGTTTTGGTTACTGCTGAGCAGGGCTTACACAGGGTCAAGGCCTTTTCCACTTCTCACCCCACCGTACCAGTGAGTGGGCTGGGGGTGCACATGGAGTTGAGAGGGGACACAGCAGGGACAGCTGACCCCAGCTGACCAAAGGACTATCCCAGACCATGTCATGTCATACTCAGCATAAAAAGCTGGAGGAAGAAGGGAAGCTGAGTGATGATGTTGATCTTCCCAAGTAATCATTAAGTGTGATGGAGCCTGGCCTTCCTGGGAGATGGCTGAACACCTGCCTGCCTGTGGGAAGTTGTGAATGAATTCCTTAATTTTCTTTGCTTGCTTGTGTGGCTGGTGCACTACCTATTAAACTGTCTTTATCTCAGCCCATGGGTTTTCTCACTTTTGCCCTTCTGATTCTCCCATCCCACTGGCCAGGGAGTGAGCAGCTGTGTGGGGCTGAGCTGCCTACTGGGGTCAAGCCACAACGGGCTCATTTTGTAACTTCATTACATTTAAAAATGCATCAAACATGAAAATTAAATGCAACACTTCCCCTCCTTTTTTTTTTTTTTTCTTTTAAGGTGACATGAAAAATTATTTGAATGAGGAAATGCATACAGGAAGACAACAGCATATATAGGTTTAACTCCAGCTTAGCATATAGAATTTAGCATCAGCTGTGCTTCCTTGTGGATTTTAGCTTCTTCCTTACTTGATTCTTTAGGAATGTTTTTATTCTTACTTGCATGGAGAAGGACCAGAAAGAGGTGAGTACTTCAGCTAAAAGAAGTAATTAGGTAGGTCAAGCTATGGAAGGTCACAGATAAATATAATTAAACAATCTCTTCACAGGTTATTAAGATGATTATCTGATGACTACTGAACTTTAAAAAAGCAGCACAAGATGCCATGCAAAACTATTAAAAACTACTAATAGTTCTCTCACCTCGTTGTGTTTGTGGCTAGCATTCCTAATACATGCTTGTTTTAAAAGAATACTGTTTTGTAACAGGACAGTTAATTCTGTAATAACATGAAATACCTTAACTGCCAGAGACTGCAAAAGTGTCCTGGTGGTGGACACCAGTAGCATCACGTCTGTCTGAACTGGAATGAGTTTTAATAATCAGAAAATGAAGCTTTAGTGACATACTAGCAGCTGAGCCTGGGTGGTTTTAGAGGTCAGCACACAGGGCAGTTGAACCTCACTTGTTGTAGTCAGCAGTGCTCTGTGTACAAGGAGCAGCTGCTCAGCCTGGAGGTGGGATTCAGTTGCCCAAATGTAGGTATTTCATATCTGAGTATCTCTTATGGGTCATATAAAGTATCATCTAAAGGGCCAGATTTTCCACTGTTTTTGAAAAGAATTTAAGACAACTAGTTTACGAGCAGATGCCTGCACTGTAAACCATTAAAGGTAGGTACATTGCATCCAGCATGTCTGCTGGAACATTAGCAGCCCTTGGCTGGTGGGTGGGGAACTTCTTAAGCTACTCCAACTTGACTGCAGCTGCTCTATGCTAGTGGCAACACCATGCTTCTAGGCTTATTTATAAAGCTTGGCATAACTTTTCATGGTATATTTGTAAATCCTATAAATAGTTCTGTTTAAATTATGGCCACTTTTTACACGGATAACAGAGATACATGGCCAGATTATATCTTTCTTACAGTGATGCAAACCATAATAAACTTCCATGACATTTTTGAAACTGTAATGGTATAAAAATCATGCGCTTGAACAGAATGATACAAGCTTAGATACAAGACTCAGTCTCCTTAACTCATATCTTGAAGTTAAATATATCTTTTTCTTGGTGGCACACTTGGCAAATAGGTCCCTGAGGTCAACAGTGCACTTCTGTCCCTTGCTAAAGCTCATCCCTTCCTCAAACCTGTTTACAAGGTCATGCAATAAAGAAAATCACAGACATGACCTAGGTTAAAAGTTACATCTTCTTTTGCAGGGTTCCTTTCAACGCAGATGATTTCACCAACCTAGCTGGCAGTACCACCACTGTCAACCCCTGTACTAGCCCAAGAGACAGAGTGATATGTAAAGTAGGAGGCAAGAACGAGTGCTGAGGGGTGGAGACCAGGTAAGTCAGTTTAGCTGCCAAGGAAAAGATGCAAAGAATAGCACAGAAAGACATTCAAAGTTGAAGAGGCTCCTCTAGATTATAATTCAGAGCAGAAGCCTAACTAACAGTTTGAATTGCTCTCTGGAGGAGCCTCTCTCACTCCTTCAACTATGCAAGGCATCTAGGGAGACAAGCCTCCTAATTTAGGCATCTAAGTTAGGTGTTTAAACGTAGGCAGTGAATATTCCCCCTGAGAATGTGAATGGGATGTTATAATAGTTTAAAACATGTTTGACCGAAGCTGCGATACCAATGTCTGTTCTTTTATGAGATACTGCTCTTTGTGCCACCGATCCTCTACTGACAAAACCATGTTTCTCATTTATGAGATAAATGAACAACAGTAACAAAATGCACATTGTTCAGTGATGGTCCAAATTTTGAAGTTAAAAAAAGATTCCCAATTTTACTCTCAAAATATGAACCAGATTAAGCTGTTCACATGGAAACCACTGCAAATTCCCAGTAGTAATTGTTTTAGGGGACCAGAAAGGGAAAAGAAATTCTTCACAATGATCACCAGCATATATTTAACTTTATTGCTCTCCTCAAACACTTCTTTTTAATTTTTCAGTTAGGAACTTTGATCTGTAATTACATCTTGTCTACATTGCTCCTATCTACTCAGAACTTTTTACACATTCGGTGATGGGGGTTTCAGAAGTTATCAATAAATGACAGAAGTTGTGAAGCTGTTCTTTCAGTGCAGATGCATGGCTTACCTCCTGCCCTGCAAAATCTTGATACTTAGGCACGCACCAGAACACCAATTTTCAGTGCATCTTTCTCCAGTGTAAACTCATTGCCATTGATCAGAGCACTATTCAAAGGACTATTTGAGACAGTTGTGGAAGGAATGCTCTTTAAATGTAGCTGTCTTCTCTCCTGGATGAATATGTTTACAGGCATGGATTGTTAAAACCAATTCATCTTCTAGTGTCTCACGCTGTGGAACTGGAACTAACATGCCCAAGAAATCAAAAATGCCGGGCAAGCTGTTAATATGTATTAGACTGCACTTTGTTTATTCTGGTGGTTTGGGCATCTACACAGTGTGTGCAAAAAGCTGCCCAACAGCTCCCTTATTTGAAACTGCCACTGCTAAGGCAGAAAAACATCCATGGGGAAATGAGAACAATATTTACCAGCATGACTTAAAATTAATGGCCGTGCCTGAGTTAATGGGCTCAACTGATGTAACTGGTTCAAACTATCAAAGCTTACTATCCTATGGTGGTGTATCCACTTCCACTTAGCCCCCATCCCTTCAAGAAACCTGCCAGGGGATCATACACGGTATTGCAACTTGTGCAGGTCATTTTACACAGGCACACTGGGCAGCTTTTTGCTAGATGAAATCTACAACAGCCAAGTTCTGCCTGCCTTGTGCTCAGCAGAAGCACCAGCTGAGTGTACCTTTTCTACTGTGCTACTTACTACAAAACCAAAAGGAACTTGGTTAGACCTCCATCCTTTCGCAAATGTAGTAGAAACTGGCCAGTGAGGTTCAAACTTACTGCAGTGGGACAGAAAGTGCGACACCCCAGAATGCCACATCTTTAGAAAAACATCTTGTAATTCACACTCTACCATGAAAGAGTTGTACCACCAAACGAAAGCACATCACGAGAGAGTTTCTCTCAGCTGTCAACCCCAGCAGACAGATTAAGGGAACTTTGCCACTTCATACTGTCTAGTGGTCTGCCACAAGACTGAGATGGTGTAAAAAAACTTTCTTTCCTGGTCCAGGTTTTCACTTAACAGTTGCTGACACACAGCTCCTTGGGCATGACTTTACTTTCTCTGAGGTTTCTGTCCAAGTCTTCCTCTCTCTTTGTTTTGACTGCTGTAAGCTACTTCCTTATTCCTTCTCCAAAAAGTAATACTCCACATATGCAAAATGCTTCTGCATGTTAAGTATACACATAAAAGAAACACAGTATCCTAGTTCCTGTTTATTTTTCTAATTTCTTCCACAGACTCAAAGCAGAACAGGTGGGGTTTTTTTCAGTGTACTGTGGGCTTGCTTCTACCTATCTCAAAGATCTGTCCTCTCTTCCACCTGTGCTTTCCATTAATGTGACCCTGGCCTATTCTTCATCATTTTAATTTACCTACTCAAAACTGCCACGACAGCTTTCCCTCTCTGTGGCTCTAACAATGCAACACATTAGGTGGGACTCCTGTCGCCTACCTTTAGATATCTACAGTGCGAACAGTTACATTTATGTTAATCAGATAAGTCTGCTATAAGCATGGAAAGAAATTAAGCACATTCAGGGCACAATCCACCTTGGTTAAAGCAGGAATTGTATCCCCAAAGTCTTAACTCAGAGGCAAAGGTCTACAAGACAGATGTCTACACTTACCAGATAAATAAAAACACCCTTGTCTATTCCTTGTCTCACCTTCTGGCTTAAGTGAAATCCCATTTGAAAATTAACTGCTTTCCCTTACACTGCTCTCTATTAACAATTCATGGCACTTCGAGATGTGCATTGTGGGAAGGATGTTGACTAAATCTTTCTCAAGGTTCCGACTCTGAGGTTCTTTCCTAGGAGAGAATTTGGTGGATATGTCATACTGGTAAAAATCGTTCCATAAAAAATATCTATGCAGAAGAACAATTACTATGTGTGTATGAAAATTAACAGTCTACTGATGCCTTTACTGACTTGTGCATAACTTCCCTTGGAAGGTTAATGGTCATGAATATGTAACATGCACCTACCTCTCCCTACTGCTTCCCTATTGTTTTTCACTTTTCATTATTACAGCATTTCTCCATACAGCCTGTAAGACCTTTGGTAAAGAGTTATGTTTGCATGTGAGCATTAAAGCTTATTATGAAGGCACAATAATTCCTGTAGTCTAGCTAAATATAATTGCAAGGGGAAGGGAACACAGAAGCAAAGGGCAGTTCATAATTCATAGACTTCTCACATGATTTCAACCTTCTCCTTGCAGAACTTTGTGGGTGGGAGGAGGTTACAAATGAAGCTCTCTGCTACTTTGTGCTAAAAGCCTGGGCCAGCCCTCTAGTCAGTGGAATTTATGCAATGATAACCAAATCAATTCAGAAACCAGTTTTGTTAATCTGACAGACCCTAAGAGTGCACAGCTTTAAACTTCTCTGACAGTGTCTGCAATTACTCTAGCTGAAGAGACACTTCTGAACCAAATCTAATGTTCATGGCAAAAGAGTTACATTAATTTTTATCAGCTTCTGATTGAACTGACTAGAATAAATCAGAGCGAGCAGGCACACAATCAGCTCTGCTGGCAGATTTGCAGATTGCTGGAAAGGGGCATGATAAGTCCCTGGGGTCTGGCTGTGAGTAATGCTCTCCTCCACCAACACAGCTGGATCCTGCCTAACCACAGTTGCTGACACCCACCAACATCATGTCTTATCCAGAACTGCTAGGTTTATAGCCTCTACCAAAAAATAAAAAGTTGTAATCCATGAGAATATACTCAGAGTAGAACAAGCTTCAGCGGCTTAAGGTGTCACCTCCCCTCCCAGCAATTTCCTACCTCCTCTTTGCCTGAGATTACAGCCTCACAGCAGATTCGGTGGAATGAGACACACACACGCTAGTCCCAGATGCTTCAACACAAGGTCCAGCAAATTAGCATTAAAATGGCTTAGAAACATTAGTGTTTTCCAATCCAGGGACTGCTGTGGAGGCAGGAACCTTCAGTAAGGAGGTCAGGGAAAGCAGTATTTTTTGACCCAGCAGTCCAGCCAGATTTGCTCAAATTTGACCCAGCAATAGGAAAGACTACGAAATTTCACACTTACAGTTATCATTCTTCTGCCTTATTAACAGGTTTATGAACTTCTGATTGTCTGGCTGGACTAGATGACCTTCTGAGGTCCCCTCCAACATGATATACCCCTATATACCTAGCATGTGTGGCCAGGAACCTGAAGAGACGGTTCTTCCTGCTGACACAGTCACTTAGCGTATCTTGGTAAATTGTGGAGACCCATGCTTACCAAACTTTCCCTCAGAGGGGTCAAAATAGGTTGACACTGGTATTGTTTTGGTGTTGAGCAACTGCTTTTCAAAGGGGAGGTCAGCTGCAGTATGGGGACCCTCTGATACCAGGAAGCAGCCCTGCTCAACTCAGTCGTTACTAAACAAAGAGATGGGGGAAAAAAAACCCCCAATCAGACAGAGATTATGCCCAAATAACCAAGCTTCTCTGTGCCACAGTCTCCTAGCTGGGGGATACAATCCTCAGACAAAGCAGTTAACGTGTTGCCTAATGTGATAAGAGGTATAGTCTCATGGGAAGGGATATTATGGAAGTGCTAGGACAAGGCTGCTTATCATCTGCTCTCCCCTAGAAACGCTGAACTCTCTAAGGTCTGCACAGCATCTATGTTTTCGGGTATGTGAAAAAACAGCAGGAATTGATGTCATGGGCAGGCAAGTTCGAAGAAATCTGGAAAAGGGGGAAGCCAGAGTTGCAGCTGTTACGAATTCATCACGATTTTGGCCCCGGTTCCAAAATCCTCACAAAGACATAAGAATCTCCACATGATTTTGAGGGAAGCAAGATCTGTAGATATATGAGTGACACATTCATGCATGCTGTATTGTTTAAGAGGCATACTGAGCTTTTAGTTTCAATCCCTGCTCTTTCACTTGTGTCAGTTAGCATTTCTGAGAACCTTAATGTGAGATACAACCTCATGCTGCTACCTTAAATTAACTACCACAGAAATTTTCCGGAGAAATCACGTACTACTATCAGGTGTGATCACAAGATCATTGTCACCGGGACACTCTCAGAGCTGTCACAAGGCAGTTCCAGCAGTAAGAGCTCACTGCAGTGGTGCAGCTGCACACAAATACAGCTCGGATCCGCTGGGATTTTAATGGGCTGCTCCTGCCCCCACATCTCCTCTGCCTTCCTTGTGCCTGCGGCAGCTCTACAGACTCAGCTAATTCGGGAACTTTGTCCAGCTGAACTCGGTTAATTTTTTGGAGGAGCATAACTGGCTCTCCACCAGATCAGATCCCAGGCTTGCCTTGCCAGATGGCATCATCAGTGTTACTGCGGTGTAAATAACAAACAGGAAGGCATGGCCATGATCAGAGAGGAATGCAGGACTGCCCCTTTTGGTGGCAATACAGACACAGGCTGGCTTGCATTAACTGTGAAATTACATCCTTAGGAAGGTTTATAACTGCATGGCTCCCCTCGCAGGACACCAGGCTGCTCGTATTAACCGTGAGCTGCACGCTTCAGAAACGCTAGGTAACATTCACCCTCAGGACGTGACACGAACTGGGTGGTGCCGCCCTCTGAGGCTGCCTGTGATCAGATCACCAAGTACCACTTTGGTCCAGGAACAGGGCAAACCCCTAAAAATGTTCCTTAACTGTACTACAAAAGCGTATTAAACTGCTATAGCAAAGATGGTCCTTCTGCGTGCCCATGCAGGACAAACGTATGCTCTGCATTTCCTAGATCCTCCCACAGCCGAGGTGGAAGCAGATGAGGTTTGCATTCCGTGTGAATGAGCTCTGATGTGAATTCAGAGCTTTTCTCGGTGGTTCCAGCTACAAGGACACGACGAAAGGGCAGAAACTGATGCACAGGAAGTTCCAGCTGAACATGAGGAAGAACTTCTTTACTGTGCAATGACCATGCACTGGAACAGATTGTCCAGAGAGGTTGTGGAGCCTCCCTCACTGGAGCTATTCAAGAAGTGTCTGGACGCAATCGTGTGCCATGCGCTCCAGGACGGCTCTGCTTGAGCAGGGAGTTGGGACCCCCTGCGGTCCCTTCCAGCCTGACGCATCCTGTGACTCTGTGTTTTCAGCCTCCCCGACCCGAGCAGTGGCGCAGCACAGCGCAGAGCACGGCCGGCGCTCAGCAGCCAGCCCGGGCGCTTAGCTCCGGCACTCCCTCCCGCCTGCCCGGCCGGGCACTGCGCCGCTCCAGCTCCCGCAGCGAGCGGGACGCTCTCCGCCCGCCTCCGCCCGGGATGCTCAACGCCGAGCCCTGCTGAGGGCTGCCAAACGCGGGCTGGGCGGCGGCGCCCGCAGCCATCGCCGGCGGTGCCGCGGGGTTTTCCTTTAGGAAAATCCCTTTCCCCCGCCGCCAGGACAAGGCGGAGGCGCTCCGCAGGCCGGAGTGGCGGTGCCGTCCCCTCCCCGCGCCCGCCGCCGCCGCCGCCATGGCAACCGCCCGTCGCCGCGCGCGCGCACCCCCTTCCCCGCCCGCCCCCCCG
>VXAZ01009933.1:85291-203304 GCA_013399875.1 Gymnorhina tibicen
CTGCCGGGAGAGGCGGCGGGAGGGAACTACAGCCCCCAGCGCTCTCGGCGGAGGGAGGGAGATGGGTGCTGCGGAGGGGACCCCTGTGGGGACGGGAGGCTCACTGTGAACGAGGGCACCGAGGCGGCTCTTCCCTCCGGAGCAGCGAGGGAGAGAAGCCCCTGTGCCGCTGCCGGGGCGGGAGGGGCTGGAGGGAGGGGAGGGGCGGCGCGGCAGGGTCGGCTATGGGAGTGGGCGCAGGGGCGGTGCGGCGGCAGAGGGGAAGCGCGGGGCAGGGGAGTGAATAGGGGGAGAAACACGGGTGAGTGTCTGCGGTGGGGGGAGGATGGGCTGGGGGGCGTCTGGATGCCAGTGGGGGAGAGAAAGAACACAGGGAAAAGGGCACACGGGAACATAGCTGGATGGATGGAAGGGGAGAGGTGTGCTGGAGGAGGAGCAGATGGACGGAGAGGGCTGAGCAGAAGGCAGAGCAAACCGGAGGCTGGGAATGGGTGCGAAGGAGGCAATGGTCAGAGGGAGCCCTGGAAGGTTTCCCCAGCCAGTTTGCGTTTATAGTTTCCAGTTTCACGTCTCCTACCACGCTTAGGGTGTGTTGAGCTTGTTGCACTAGGTGGTCTAGACACAGTGTTACTTTCTAAAAATTATTCTACTACATTTCTCTTTTTTCCCCCAAAATTTCTGTCATGGTGTCAGTATTGGCATTTGTCCCTTTTCTCTCTCCACTTCCTTTGCTGACAGTTCTCGTGTTATTCTTTATCTTGTATTCTCTAACAGCCATGAGGGGGAATAAAAGTACAGTTTCTCTACATATCATACTTAAAATACACATGTTTATGATTGGTATATAAGGGGGTGTCATTTTTTCTTCCTGAAAATCTGTATCTTAAAAGCATCAGTGCATTAGTACTCCCTTGTATATGAATATTGAATGTCTATTCCTACTACAGTTTCACTTTTCACAGAGATGGGTTTCTTTCCAATGGATGCTTGATTTTTATTGCAGCTGCAGATTGTTGAGCAGTTTCTTTTTTCTTCCTTTTCCCCTCCACCCCTATGTCAGCTATATTCTAGACAGGCTTTGGCTTCTTGCAGCTCCTGGTACTTGCCAGACTGAAGAAGTGAACATTGCAGCTGCAGCATGCTTTCAGGGTGCTTGGCTCTTGGAGATTTTGGGTTTTGAGCAGGTAATGGGGAGAAATGGATCCTGCCCTGACTTAATCCCAATCAAAAGACAAAGAAGTAAATGGAATATACGAAAACAATAATAGGCCTTTATCTGGTTTTCTGTGTAATTAATTTTAAAAAAAAGCAGCTGATTCTTTTGCGGATGAGATGAGAATTCTGAAGATTTGATATCTGTAGCACTATCAGCAATATGCATATAAATGTATATTTCAAAAAATATATACTATTCTACTTAAATAATACGTATTCTTAGTCCTAAAGAGCCAATTCTTTGAAATTCAGAGTGGGGTTCGAAAGGTGGAAAAGTATTCAGCCCAAGCTTCTGACCTCATGGGTCAGGGTTATAAACACATGTGTGAGTGTATTAAACCTGCAATTATTCATGGAAGGCTTATCTGGGTTGCAGATTGGCTGAGCTGGGAACGTAGCAGCAGCAGCACTGAGTCTTTGTGGAGCTGAGTGTGGTCTGGTAGGGCTCATGGGCTGCAGCGCAGGGGGGAACATGGGTGTGCTGTATCCAGGGTGCAGGAGCAGTTTTCACTGCCTTTCTTGGCACAGAGCCTGACCTAAGAAACACTCTGAACCCAGGCTGGCTCTGTGCAGAGCCGTCTTGGGAGTCTCTGGTGGCATGTTTGCTCTACCAGAAGTGCTTACACACATGATATGCAGAGAAGCAAGTGGCTCCACAAAGGACCAGAGGGATTTTTGACTTGGTCTGGGTTCCACTTCCTTGAGCTCCAGACAGACCCTGCAGAATCCTTCAGGTATCTGGGCCCTGCATCCTGTCAGAGGAGATGCTGACTGATCCACCTCAGGGCTGGTCCCATCTGAACACGGGCGTGGGTTTGATTTGATACTAATGCCAGAAGCCCTGGAGGGCTGTGCTGGAAAGGAGAGAGATGTGTGGAGCCAGCCTGGTCCAGCAGGGCTAAGATGAACAGAAGCTTGCAAGCCTCACTGCTTGACCCGTGTGTGTATGGAGTTGCACTCCCCAGAGTGCCCCACAGCATTTGTTTTGGCTCTTTTCGTTACCCAGCCTTGCAGATGAACACCTCATTACCCCAAATAATGGTGATGTGACCATATGGATGTGTCTGAAACTGGTGTATGAGGTGCCTGGAGAAGGATACGGTTCACAGTCAGTTTTAGGAATAGCACAGCCGTCTCTGATTCTACTTTCTACTTCTTCAGAAAACTGTACTTCAAAGGCTCTGCAAATGGCCATTTCATTCTCCAGGATGCTTTCTGTTTGGTTCACCAAACTAATGAAATCTCTAATTTAAATCTCTAAATTAATCTTTAATTAAAACACTGACCGCCTATTTAGTGTTTTCTTATGTGTTTACTTTTAACTTGTGGTGAATGTCTTAATTCATTTGAAGATTTTTTTTTCACTTGCGTTCAAAGTAACTCTCTGTTCCAAGTTAAGTGTCAGAAGAATGCACACAAAAATAGTTTGAGGCCTGCATGCATGCTTCTTCTCCTTCCCACTTCCATACACATTTCCCCATTAACTCCATGTCTGCTATTGCAAAACAGAGTTTCAGTGCAAAGAGGCCAAAAACCGTTTAGCAGAAAGCAGCTGACTGAATTGAGAGATCCCTTGGTGCCGGGTTTCCTGGACCATGGTACGTGTGTGTGTGTGTTTTAGCTGGCATGTGTGCTGCTTTGAACAATGACATTACCTGCTGCAACCCTAGCGCTGCTGCTGCCATTGTAGCCAGTCTTGTCACTGCTAATGCACACAGCAAAAGGAAAAAACAGCACTGGCATAGCACATTTCTCATCTTTGATTTATTTGATTCATGTAGTTTAAATTCAAATCTGCTGGAACTGAGCCATGTCCTTACTTATAGATATGTTTTTAGTTGGAGTTGTGATCCTGTGAGGTCATGATTGTTAGTTTCCACACCAGTCCATGGGACCACAGCTGCATGTTTAAACAAAGCCATGTTAACAGGGAAAGATGGATTTGGCTATGGAACTTGGCAAGCCTTTTGTTTGTTTATATTTTATCAGACAATGATCAGTTAAAATGTTGTTTTTGTCATGCGAATGTAATGCCTGATAACTGTCTGCAGCATCAGCAATTGCTTCTGAACAGGGACAGTTAATTACTAGAAATGAAGATCAGTTGTTCTGCACCTAACAACAAAACAAAAGAGGTAATCTTTAGAATAAAGCAGGAAAGACTTACTTAATTTCTTTTAATTATTTCATTTTTAAATAACTTATTCTTAGAAATCGAATAAAATGCATCAAGCACATGAAAAAAATAACAGTCTGTATTTCAGTCAGAAATAGACTTCTGTAGGCTTCTAGTAGGAATCACTTGTCATGCGGGGAAAACCACTTTTTTGTTCCCCTGACAATGTTCCAGTTAGTGTTGCTGTTTATGCTTTTTCAGATAAAGCATTGTCATATTGTTACATGTCTCTGTTTTAACAAGTTTGTTTAAGTTTGAAGAGAAGACTGCAAATCGGATCATTGTGCTATTTTAAGTGAAGACATAATTGAGGCAGAGAGAGCTGTTTGAAACTGGTCAAAGCTGCCTTACAAAACCAATATGGCCTTAACCTAAGAAGGGCAGGTTTCAATTAACTGTAATGAAAAGCTTCCAAGCAGTAAGAGGAATCTGAAGAAAGAACAACTTCAGTTTATTCCTTAGACTCTGATAATGGAAATGGGTGCGCATGAAAAGTGGATAAATCCAAAAATCAAAACCTCTTAGCACTGGAATTCTCTTCCTTGCTTTGCTCTGTGTGGCAATTGACCTGTTCTGGGATTGTATGGTGGCAGAGAGTCATCCTGGCTCTGCCTTGCAGAAGTGGAAACTGTACAGTCATACCTCAGTCATAAGCACTGTATTCAGAAGACAGTGCCTAACAGTGTGACTCTCTGTCTTGTGACACTAGTTGTAACTCTTAACATCGCATTTTGGGATGCCCGACATCATGCACGGCCGATTTACAGAAAACGAGAAACAATTAGTAACCAATCTTCCTCAGCGTATGTCCAGGCCTTCCCAGATGTTCAGTTGTCCAGCCAGCAGTACTGCAGGCCCGCTGTGATGTGAGAGCATATGTCCAGCAATCTCAGGGAGCTGTGGAATGTTTTTGTTTTGCCTGGGTAAAATTTTGATCAGAGAAAGACACATGTCCAGAAAAATCCAGCTATGCTATAGCCCTCTCAGTGAGGAATTAGCAGCTGATCTGGAGAAAAGTCTGATTAGTAGGTATTAAATAAGGCTTGATTTGACTAGTGTATAACAGCTCATTTAATAAGAGTCAAGGACTTGTGGAGAAAAAGGGATGCAGTTGTGTCAAAATACATGCATAAAAGAGACGTAAAGATAGCAGATGCCTTCCATTTTGGCAGTTGCCGAGTGAATGTTCAGAATCAAGCAAGAGAAAAGCCCTGCTGCAGACCCCCTCTAAGGGGAGGGCTTTTGCTGTCTCTGGTGACACTGTGGTGAGATAACGCTGAGAGAGATGGGTTGAAGGGGGTCAGTCCTGTATCCATTCCCACTGGTGTTGCACACAAGTTTGGAATAGTGTGCTAAGCAAGCTGTCCTCCTTTGCCTGTCATTCACAAAGTCACTGCATCTGCCCATGGATATGTTTCGTGTGTATAATGCTTTAATGTTAGAGACTGTCTTTTGGATCTTGCTCAATTGTGCATTGCTTTAGTTCTGGGAGAAAAATTCTTTTCCGACCCCGGATAGGGATCAGCTCAGCTTATGCTCCAAAGAATAGAGATTAATATCCCCTGTGACCTTTTAGCCTAGCTGCTGCAGGGTTTTTAACAAGTGGGCTTAAGACCCCATGTGTGGCAGCTATGCCAACATGAATGTCTGTAATGTCTCTTCTTGTCAATGATCTGTGAACTAAGGGATCTCCAAGGATATCTTGATGTGCAGTGGAGCTGTTACGGTCTAGTGCAGGAGAGAACCACACGATGATAGAATGAAAAGCTGGTGTCACAAGTAATGTGTAAGTTGTTCTAAATGTACTTGACAACAGTTGTCCCTGGCTGTATATTTACTTAAAAGATGTGGCTGTGGTATGGTAGGAAAATTAAATATCTAAACAAAGCCCTGAGTAACAAACAACAAAATGCTCTACTTACATTTTCTGGTTCCTTGGATGTTTTAATGTTGTATGAACTCTATAATATAATGTAGAACAGATAATAAAGAGTAAGTACAGAACACAAAAAAACCCTCACCTAGTTCTAGTTACTTCTCCCTCCCTCCCCATCCCTGACACTGAAGAGTGCAATGTCCAAAAAACAACACAGGAAGTAGTTCCTTCCTAAAAATAATTTTTCCTTGATTTTGCACTTACTTGTTTTGATTTGCTTTGTTTATTCTGAAGTAACATTACCATCACTAGTGTGCATACAAGGCTTGTAGTTTGTTTAAACCATTTTTAGCATTAGTTTTAAATAGCAGTAGAATCTCAGAGAACTGCCTGGGATTCCAGGAAAGCACTGATTTAGGACTGAAGCCTACAGCTGCTGTTTCAAATGTGGCTCAGGTACATGGGTGATGTTGTATTCACCTTTTCAAGCTATATGACCTGCTTTGGTGTCTAGGGTAGGTGATAAGTAAAAACTGAAGTGCCTTAATCCATGAAGAAGATCCAGGGGCTTTTGTCAGCTTAGCTCTGGAGGCAGTGACCGCTCAGTGGGTACATAGGTGTACATCCACCAGCCTCCTTCTATGCTCCAAGTTTCAGTGCCTGTCAATGTTTTATAAGCTCTCCAGTGTGACACACCAGGCATCAAGCTCGTGCTTAAACTTTGGCATCACCAGCATGAGGCTAGAAGCTCCCAAACTCTTGGTGGCTGGAGGAAATGGGAGAATCTTGTTTGGTTTGCTCCTGCAGTTTTAAAACCATGTAAATTTTTCTGTGTCCTGCTTCTCAGCTTCCTTGTCTAACCAGTGTCCTGAAGTGGGCACAAGTTTGCATGGCTCCTATGGCTTGCCTCCTGCCTCTGGATTGACCCAGCTTCCCTCACAGACAGAGACGAGGAGGTTGTCTCCTCTGGTGAGCAAGGGAGTTTTCTGGAGTTAAGGCGAGTTGGATGAGAGTATCAGCCCTCTTAAGGCAAAAGGCAGTTAAATATGCCCAGAGGGTGGGAACTAGCAGTAATAAAGAGGCACGAGAGGTTGTAAAGCAAGTATGTGTTCTGTTTAATGGATTTCTAGGAATTGAATTCAGCAGTTCCATAAAAAGGTTTTATTTACTCTCTCTCTTTCACTACATATGGGGAAAACCTCCAGAGATTTGAGGAATGTTTTCCTGAATGGTGACAGGCTGGTTGTGAAGCAGATCCTAACCTGGATGTGTTTGAAGACAGGTCAGTGGATTCTGCCCCAGACGGTCTTCTGTTCATTTATAAGTTGACTCATGAGATCTGAATGGCTTATAACCTATCTGCGGTTCCTATCATTTTGTCCATTTCCAGTGCAATGTGAGTGACATCACTTCTTTTTCCTACTAGTTATGATCTTCTGTATTTAAAAATTAAATGGTCTTAGTTGCTGCCGACCTAGATCTCGGTAATGATGTATCCTGCCTATGTCAGGAAACAAAATTAGGGTTGGCGGCCTTTCTGCCTTGGATTTCTCCTGCCCAGTAGTTTACAACAGCCAGTGGGAATGATGTGCAAGCTGAAATGTGCAGCACAGCATGAGGACAAGTAAAGCCCAGGTATATCCTGCTGTGCTTGGTGGAGTGTCAGCTGTGGGGTAGCAGCATGTTCTTGCCATCAAAGTCTCCAGCCACGTGTAAGCTGTGTGACTGGTGGGTTTAAGTGAGGGTGGCAGGTTTCCATGGCTTTGTTGCATGGAGCAGGAGTGACAAGGTGGTGGAGCAGACCTGGCGTGCAGCTGCAGGCAGCAGTTAGGACCATCAATTTGGCACCTTTGGGAGGGGGAGCGTCTGTTTGCCCAGGGCAGAATGAATGTCATGTGGATATCTGTTTAAATTGTCAGGGGTTTGAGTTTTGCTAAGCACAAGGGACTACAAAGGCGTAAGGCATGTCCTCCTTAATGCCATCTTGCTCTTGTCTTGTCCATTTATAAAACCTACTAGCATCGTTATAACCCACTAGGACATAAAATGTTGCTTCTCCCTCTTCTGGCTTCTATCTCTGCTACCACCTATTCCTTCTGTGTGCACCGCTGTGCAGCCTGAACTGTGTTTTTATCCCTCCTTCCCGATTTCTTCTCCACCTCCTTGGTCTTGCCAAACCCTTGATGCAGCTAGTGGACCACCCTCCAGAGCTGACCTCCTCCTTCTTGGTCAGTGCAACTCTGCATTGCACAGCTACGAATTGCAATTTTTTATTTTCCATTTCCAGAGGTTTATATCTGGGTGAATGGCAGGGAGCCCCCACATACTGAGTCAGAGAACAAGGGAAAGGAACTGCTGCTCTTTTTGTGTGGTGAGAACCTAAACTTTGGGTCACATGAGATTCAGATAAAAGGGCAGGCACTGCTTCAGTCTTGAACCTTAAATACGAACCTAGCTGTACAACACAGCTTAAGTCTGAATGTCTGGGTTATTGCTTTCTTGAATAGTTACTGGGAGAAGCTGGGCTGTGGGTTTGCCTTAAAGTCATGCTGCAGTTAGAGGACTAGGGGAAGGTTGTACTTTGGGAATCACTGTTCTAAGGAATGTTAAATTTGGATTGCTAACTCTGCCACATAAATCCCAAAGTGACATGTTAAATTTAATGAAAAAATTCAAGTCAGCATGTGGATGTTGGAGTACTTTGAAAGAATATTTAAACAGAATGAGGCTCTCAACTTTGTTTGTAGTAAAGCAGTCATTCAACCATATCATAATCTCATTAGGGTGAGGGCTCTTGAAAGTGTGAAGTGCAGACATCCCTGATGCTGGCTGGCACATTTAGGCACGTATGTAATACAACGGTATAAAAAGCAATTTAATGCCTCGTGTGATTTGTGATTCATGGCTGATGGCTGCTAATATATTGTGGTGGTCTACAAATTGAAGTTTAGTTTGTTACGTTCAGTGTGGGCAGGGCATTTAATTTTCTTGCATTAATTTAACAGAATTGGGGCCAAAGGCAGCAAAGAAGTCCTGTTTTTTATCACTATAAAAGAGTTATGATTCATGATCTGAAACCTTAGGCTAGTAAAGAGATTCTCCAGACATAAATGGTTGTAGAAGAGCAGGACTGGATGGGGCTGGATGGGAATGGCTTTGGAAAGACACAATTCAGCTATGAGAGAAATAACAAAACTAAAATGTCACTGACTGAATTATTCTACAGCATGTAAATTCATTTTTCTGGTGATTATGTTCTCTTTTAGATTTCTGAGTGAAGATGAATTTAGCAGAGATTTGTGATAATGCCAAAAAAGGAAGAGAATATGCACTCCTTGGGAATTATGACTCTTCCATGGTATATTACCAGGGTGTCATCCAGCAAATCCAGAGACATTGCCAGTCAATCAGAGATCCAGCAGTTAAGGGCAAATGGCAACAGGTAGGGTGAAATAACATTGCCCATATTCTATTACTTGATATTTGAAAACCACGCTATACTTCCCAAACCTTATAAGATATAGAGGACTTACATTTCAGTGATGCTTGCAACATTTGTTGTACAATATTTTGTTGATATTAATGGGAAAATATTTTTTGTGGTGTGTTCAAAAAGAATTCTGTTGTTCTAAAAGAATCAATTATTTTGTTGTTTTCACTTAGGATGTCTGTCTAATTCCTGGTCTGTTTGCATGTGCATACTGTCTGTGATCGCATACTTTTGAAAACTTAAGGACTTCCTTTTCCCCTTGTATCTTTTGGTCATCTAGTGTCCAGTAAGGTAAAATGGGAGTGGGTGGGTTAGCACCTCTAGAATGGTTGTCTGAGTAGCAGCTAACTATATGACTATAGTGTACAAATTTGGGTCAGGTTTCTCAAACTGCAAGTCATACTCCTAGCCCGAGTCTTGCACACATCCGTCTCCCTGCTAAACAGAGTATTGTTGAAGCCGTGGAAGTAATCTGCAGGTGAAATGTAAGAACCCCCAAGGACACCTATTTATTACTTTCAGTATTTAAGTCTTCCTTACATTTTTTGGTCCCATTTTTCATAGTACAAAATGTGTTCCATAAACATAAAAAAGGACGAAAACATTATAAAGATGTTTTCTAGAATAAAGAATTCATGTTGCATAAAGACTACGTTTTGAAAGAATAACATAGCTCCTATAAAGATACAATTTTGCAGTAGGTAGCTAAAGAGATGATTTCAATAAGAGTTTTTCTAAATATCATATGTTTAAATGCTATTACTTAAAAACAGAAGCAAATTTTCCTTTTTATTGCAGCGGATGATTTGTTTATGGGCTTGTGTTTGAAACTTCTGACACTAACATAGAGTGTTTTGTGCACTGATAAGTACAACACTGTTAACAATCACTTTCTAATAACAGTACTATTCATAGGTGTTTATCATAGAACTGTAGAAGTCTGTTCATGAAGAGCTTGTCTGCAAAGCATGTGTGTGTACATGCAGCAGAGACAGTACCTAGTTTTCCTGGTAATGTAGTAAGCTGGATGTTGTATAGGAGATATTCACATTCAAGTACTTGTATTCAAGCTTCTTTCCCCGCCAGGATGTGCTGATACAAGGTGTTCATGCCTAGTGCATGTCCTTAGTTCCTGCCAAACTTGTAGCTGATGTGAAGGTAGAGCACGAGGCTTTCCTCATTCTGCAGCTGCACTGAACCACTGCATTGTCTTCACATCTAGTATTCAGTGTTTCCTCTGATGACATTGATTCTTCCAATAAACTTTTAACAGCTCTTGTGTTGTGAAGGTCACTCAAGTCTCGTGTTATTGTGTGTTGTTTGAACTGCTTCAGAGAAGCCTGTGCACCGTGGAATGTGTGCTGCACATTGGAGACAAACCTCAAGTACAAAAGGACCATTAACACAGTTCCCAGGATTATTCCTTGGGGAAGGCAGCTGGCTCTCTAGCAGAGGATCTGAAGTTGGCACCTTCTCAGAAATTACTCCCTTTAGGCAAAAGAAGAATAGCCCCTGACCATGTCACATAAATGCTTTAGAGATCTGTCCCAAGTAAGATCTGCAGCAGGTGGGGTAGTGTCTGTCACGCTGTGTGCTTGTGTTAATTCTGAAACTTCCCAACACAGTAGTGGCAGATGAGCTTTGTCAGAATATTGCTTTGCTGTTACTGGTGCCAGTCTTGGCTCAGAGACAAACACCAAAAAGTAAGAAGTGTGACTGAAAAAAAAAATTAAGGGCTTCATCCCTAGGTTGTTCACCTTCTCATTTGTTTATGGGAGCAAAATGATACAGCCCAAGAGCAAACAATGCAGCCCTGGAACTGCTAGCTTTTCCACACCAGAACCTGAATGTATTGGTGAGACCTATAGAGACAGACCTGCTTTCTTACCCACTCTTTATAAATAATTGTTGTGCTTTCTCACTCCTTGAGACAGACTAAGAGGGAGTCTGATGATGTGGATGTTAGCACTACTTTCCAGCTCCAACAGCAGCTACATTCAAACTGTCAGTAACAGTCAAGGAGCTGTCTTGACAGACAACCTGTTCTGAAAAAAATTTAACCAAGAAGTTGGATCACAAGTAACATTCATTCACAATATTAAAGTAATATCTAGATTACTTTAGATTACTTTATAATATCTAGATTATTTAGATCTTTCTCATTAAAGAGTTGTGCTATGCACATTATGTAAGTTCAGCAAAATTCAGGTCAAACCCACTTGGTACCAGTAATGTGCAGAAGCAAAATATTCCCATACCAGTGTGGTCCTTGCAAGTGGCTTGAGAAGCAAAGCAACTCTTAGGTCATGGTTAAGGGGGTTAATGCAGTTGATTTTGACCTGAAATTCTGTCTCCTCTAGCATATGGAACTAGCCTGTTCTTCAGGTTCTTCAGCTTCTCCATCATCTGAGGAATCTGGAGAGGATAATACCACTGGTACCTTTTGGAGGTGGAGTTTAGCAGTCACTAACACTGTGTGGGTAGAGCTTTTACTCTTGAATGTCCATGTACGTAAGTGCTCAGAGGAGAAGATTGTTACTTAAACCAGTTCTTCTCTGGGGTATACTGTCTGCATACACATTCACAATCTTGAACCTTCTGAAGGATTCCTGGAATGCTGAGTGTCAGTATGAAGCATCCCCTTCCTTTCTGTACGTTTGTGTGCAGCTCACTATCAGGGTATTTGTCCTGCTGGTACTTCTGAGGCAGTGAACTCAGTTTCGTGTGTTCGTGGACATGTTCCCTTGTAAAACAAAAATGTTCATTTGAGGAGCATCTCAAAGAGTAGTTCCAGGTGGGGCTATGCAGCTGACCAACTCACATCTCTTACATTGTTCTTCTTGTTTGGTCTCTTCTCAAGAGTGGGTGCTCCATCCTGAATAGGTACCTCATGCCTGGTGAATCTCTTTTGTTGCCTTGTGCACGACAGAGGATTTTTCCAGCGGTTTACTGAGCAATGTAGAAGCATGGGTGAACCAGAAGTAGTTGGGATTTTGGGTCAGATTCCCAAATGCTCTTGATCTACCTCTCTTTGCTTAGGTGTCATTGTTTTCAAATTTCTACAGGTTGGTCTAGACAGAGTGATGTTCTGTGCAAGTATTTGTTGGGCTGTATTTCATGTCACACAGACAGCTTCAGCTTTGCAACTAGACATCTTGATGACAAGGCTTTCTCTTGCTTGGAGCTGATGGTTAGGATGAGGAGGAATATGAACATGTTAACATCTTCTCCCCTGGGAACAACTGACTGGCTCAGTTACACTTTATGCAATACTGCTCCTGGGAATTCAAAATCAGTGCTGACCAGGGAAGAGGGATTTTGTTACTAGGCTGGGACACCCTCCAGAACTTGAACGGGGCAAAAGATGCATGCTGAGGATCCACCAAGGCAGAGACATGACAGCATAAGAATTCCTGTGACTTCATGGAAAATTCACAGCCATTGATTATCTCTGACTGGCTTGTCTTGGGGATATCAAGGGTGACCTGCTCTTGAGACCCATCCTTGTTTTGCAGCCAGGGAGTTCCCAGCTTGCTCTTGGGTTGGCTGAGTGTAGCTCCATTCTTATCTTCATTCCTACGCCTCCTGAGCTCATTTGAAAAAGAAAACGTTACTTTATTGTGCTTTGAGGTTTGGCTGACAGGTGGGCATATTCATTCATGTAAATGCAGGCTGGGACTGGAAAGATTCAAAATCAGAAGCAACGCATCCTTACCAAAACTAAAAGGTAGGTTTAGTCTCATGACCGCTACTGTGAACTTTACTTGTGTTGACATTCTCCCTGTTTATTCTGAGAGAGTTTCTTGGCTGTTGCAGTGTTTTTACTAGACAGCTGGCTTGTAGGAAAGAGCTGCTTCAGTGACAGTTCAGCAGCTGCAGAATGACAGCAGAGTGTGCCCCTGGGAGATAGTACTGGCTTACAACAAGGCCAGCGGCTGTCGAGCAAAACCTGCTGCGTGTTAGAACCATGTGCTCTGTGTTGCACAAGAGCTGAGAGCACAGGGGCCTCCGCTGGAGCTCAAGCAGGAGTTCAGTGATTCCCCAAGCACTTGGAGCAGCCAGCAAGGCACCCTGACTGACTATGGTCACTGGTGTAGGTGATTAGGTGCACTGTATTCCTGCTTAAAGAATAAAGGATGAATTCTTTTTATTATTTCAAACACATTTCGGTCAATCTGTGCTTTTGTTGCTTTTGCTTCATGCCTGTTTCGTTAACATTTAGTAGGTTACTTTGTGATTAATTAAGGAACATTCTGTGGGTAACTCATGAGTAGATGTCATTATAGGAGCTATACCTTCATGGAATCAGACAGGGTTGCAGGGCGTCTGTTTTGGATATCGTTTAGGGACTTTATAATTTTTATTTAAAAAGTTATTTTCAGTTTTTTAAAAAATGGAGCTTGTTGAATAACTAACACTAATTGCAGGCAGTAATTTCAGGTTTGGAAAACACTTTTAGATAAACTTGATCAGTTTTTCTTCAGCATGACAGAATAAAAAAAAACCCCAGACATTTTTTGTATTTACGATGGTACAAATACCCACCCTTATTGCCATAGGTATAGAAGTACAAGCTCTAGCATAGCAAATAAAAGCTGGTGATGGAAAAGGTACAACAGTTGCCAGTTTACGAAATACAGAGGTATTCCCTGAATAGGGTTTTGTAACTACCACTAAGAAAGAGTGAACTCGATTCTTGTTCACTGTGTTTTATACCATATGATAGGATGTGTTTTCTGCTTGGTTACTGGAAATTCTTGGGGTTGGCATGTCAAAACAAAGCTGTGGGGCCATCCCGTGGGCTGAAAGGCTTTTTATTGGGCCTTCCAACATCACCAGTGCCCACGATGCTGCTTCTGTGGAGGAGGTGATATGGCTGGTAGGGGCGGCTGCTGTACCAGAGCCTGGCTCTGGGGACCAGGCAGCTTCACATGGTAGCTGAATCCAGCTAACATCCTGCCATGCCTAGAGAGACCAAGCTCTTCTCTACCTTGTCTTCCTTCCATCTGCACCAGCTTCTCTCTGTCCTCTGCCCCTGTCATTTTTTTTTCCTGAGATTCACCTGATCACAGGATGGTGTGCATGTGCAGCTTGCTAACCCAGCAGAAGTGTCCTTTATTTTCTTTTTACCCTCCTAGGCCACTTTTTTTGCCATTTTACCAACCTGTCTTACTGTATTGAGATGCCAGAATTGAATCCAGAAGAGCAGGGGCAGAGTGTGGCTGGGGAGAAGTGAAGGGAGTTCCTCCTGTTTGGCAGTGGTGAGCTGCTAACTTGGCCCACACTATCTCTTGAAACTGCTTAAACATAAGTAACCTAAAAGCTTTCTTCAGGCTCTCTAAAACCTGAGCTGGAGCCTCCTGAGGGTTCTGGCACATAAGGAAGGGTGTGTTTGATGGGGGGCAAAGAGACTAGGTGAGTCTAAACTAGTGATTTTTCCATTTGCAGCCTTCATAGGTTGCTTCAGAGTAGCACTGATCACTCAAAGACACTGCTCAGTCAACTCCGTAATTATGGCACAGCCTTTTTTGGCTCATGTCTGCATTGTTTCTCAACTGCAAGAAAGTCTTTCTGCACCTGTTTCATCTGACTTGGTTTTTTTAAGGCCTCTAGGAGTTTATTCTGGTTCTCCTTTGTGGTCCACACATTGAGGATTCCTTGATGGTTGACTTGCCAGTTACTGACTGAGAAACAGGGTGTGTATTTCAGAGTTTGGTCTGCTCAGGTCTGGCTAAGATGGCTGGCAGATGTTTGTCTGTTTTCATCCTCCAAAGCATCAAATGGTCACTTTCCCTCATTTTCAGGTACCATCCTCCTTGCTGGTCCAGTGAGGTGAATGACAGCATGCTGGCTGTCAGTGCTAGAAAGTTGTTTTCCACCAATTTCTCTGCATGTGTTGGTAGGCTGATGGAATCCTGTCAGTACTCTTGGAGCACTGAAATAGGAAGTGGCTGTCTCTTGTGGAGTGGTGCCTCTGAGGATTTATGCTGTATCATTCCTTTGTACCTCACAGCAGCTGTTTGGCTGGATTTATTTTTGGACAGGAGGGATGTGTGTGAAGACAGTTTGAAGGAACCAAGTTAGTAATCAATCACATTTGTAACTCAGCTGGAAGCTCTCACATTGGGGAATGTGTCCACTGATTGTGTGATGAGAAAGCAAAGAGAGCAAAGCAAGGCAGGAATAATCCTGCCTGAGCTGGATGTCTCGTGTCTCTGGAAAGACATAATTACCCCATCTGGAACGAGCAAGAAGGCTGCTTTGCACTGTGAAATAATCAAGATTTTCCTGTACTTAAAGCTCTTTTTGTACAGGTAAAGCTTCTGGTAAAGTAAATGCAGTGTTGCAAGATCTGTGCAGGGCCTTGGGAATTTACCCTTCTCTTTCCCTCTGTTCATATCAGTATCTTGCTGATGACAGTCACATATATTAATAAAATCATGGAAACTCTTAAGTTGGAAGGAACTCATAAGGATCATTGAGTTCAATGCCCTGCTCCTCACAGCACTATCCATTTTAATGATTTGGCCAGTTTTATAACTAGGACATCAGAGACTATAATCAGAGATCTTTTATGCCAGAATAGTACCAAATTACTCTAGATCTGCCAACAACACCCGTACTAATATGAGAGTATGTGTGCATACATGTCAACATGCACACATAAATCCAAGCATCAGCACATGTCACGGAAGAATGATCCCTGTGTTAGCAATCGTTTCTGGTTGGGACATTAACAAGCAGGAAAATGAACTCAACAGAGATTCAGTTGTTTATGCTGCTGTTAAAGGTCTATTATCAGCCTGATAGGTCTGGGGTTTGTGAATAGAGAGGCTTGGGAGTCCCTGCCTTTGAGGGTAGCGTACGTTCTTGAGGTACTTTTCTATGTTTGTTTGGTTCTTTTTAAACTTGAATTGTAACACTTTTAAAATAACATACGTATTTCTCAAGGTCCGACAAGAATTAGTTGAAGAATATGAACAAGTTAAGAGCATTGTCAACACTTTAGAGAGTTTTAAAATGGACAGACCTCCAGATATCTCTGTATCCTGTCAAGATGAGCCTTTTAGAGATCCAGCTGTTTGGCCTCCTCCTGTTCCAGCTGAACACAGGTAATGAGAGGCTCAAGCAGAGTGGGTGGAATAAAATTGGGTCACCATAATTTTATATTTCTTTTTGAATGCTTTTGTAACATGAAAATCACATTTAATTTACACATTTACTATGTTTAATTTAGTCACTTGTAATAAAGAGTAAATCTAATTAATTGGGGAAAAAGTATTTAAACTACAGTCAGATTTATTGCTGACATTCTAAAGAGAGTCACTCCTTTATTCTGGTAGGAGTAACTAAGTGCCTGGAACTAGAGTCTGCTTCACAGGTAAGCGGGCTTTTGGTGACAGCTGATGTTCTCATGTGCAAGGAGAAAACTTCTCCATTTCAGTATATTTAAGCAAAAGAATTAATTGATGACTGAGGAGTCTGGAAGGAGCTAGAACTGAAGGATCCTGAAGGACATGGTGGTTAGAAATCACTCCCTAGCTACAGATATTTCAACCTATGTTTAATCCATTGGTTAGTTTAATTGCTAAACATGTTCTGTTACACATGGCATATCTCTTCTGTAACCATATTTAAGGTAACTTCAGTTAGCTAATAGATTGCTTAAAATAGATGCTTGTGCATTTTCTGAAATCCCTATTTTCAACCTAACAGAGCTTGTTGGAAAAAGATCCAGTTTACAGACAAGAATAACATTTATCATGCCAACGTTTTTCTAACATAAGAGCACAGAATTTGAACGTGTGTATACTCACATAAGCAAAGGAGCAAAGTAAAATGAGACATCTTGGTTAATGGAAAGAAATGCCAAATTTATTTATAACTATCTGTGCTTTATGATTATCAAAAATATCCTTGCTTTAAAAAAAAAAAACCCTAAGAATGTAAGCGTAAAATAATATTAATGCTGATCACTTTTGTGAGTAGTAGAAATAACTGAGATTTTCTATGGTAATGTTATGTAAAGTTCAAGATGTATTTATTCTTGTATTTTCCTTAGTGGTAAGGCCCCAGTAGTTCATCTGCTTCTTTTAAGCTGAAATTTAAATCTTGTGCAAATAAGTAAGGAAACTCAGCCACTGTTCTATGCTGTTAAGTTTGAAGAAAATACATGAAAAGCAAAATGTTGCCGTTGTATCCAGCAGTGTGTTTAAGAATATACTCTTTTTAAGCCATATCCCAGGAAAATGTTTTTGGAGTTAAAAAATTCTGAGTTACTCAAAACAAGAATTGGTACAAGATTTAATAGTGGACACTTACCAAATTTGGGTGACATTCCTGGCTGTTTATTTTAGTTCTGTATTTCAAATTCAACCCTTAGAGAAAAATAACAATTACACCTTGTCTTAAAACCAAATTCTTTCTCCTCATTCTACTGCTGAGTACTCTTTGACATTGTGGGTGATGTACACAAATATAGGTGGTTGCAGTTCGGCTCTGTTTGCTTTTGCTTTCAAGGCAATTTTTATGTTTTGACATTTTCACGCAGGGGAATGAAGTCAGAGGTAGGCGGATTGTTTAAAATCCTCCCTCTTTTGTTTTGGGGCCTGTCAAAGCTTTTAGCCACCTTTTTTTTTTTTTTAATTTCTCCATTTTTAAAATTTTTATTTTACCAGGAATGTCATCTGTTTGTGTAGAATTTGTGCATGTGAATATTGCCTAATATAATCTCCTGGTTTGGAGTCAGAGGAAACTTCAATTTGAAGACTTTTACTAAATTGTTCCCTCTTTTGTTACATGGGCGTTGGTTTGTAATCCTAAGATTGATTAGGAGTACTGATCTGATAATGTTGTTAATTTTTTCTTTTGTTTTTTTTCTTCTTACTTTGGGTGTCAGAACAGAACCAGAAATATGGTGTTGGATTTGCAGGTATAAGGAAATGAGGCTTAGGCAGCTTTAGTAATAATATACTAAGGCAATTACTGAAATATTAGAATCCTTCCTTCTTAATGTTGCTCTTTTTTTCGCTGTTTTTTTGCATGTTTTTGTTGTGGTTGCTTGTTGTTAGGGCTCCACCTCAGATAAAACGCCCCAACCGAGACGGCAAATCCCTGAAGAAAGACTCGCCGGGACTGCAGCCCCGCGGGCCCGCGGGCAGAGCACACGTGGTGTCCAAGGGGGAGAAGTCTTCGGGCAGCCGCGAGAGGGAATCCAGAGCCAGAGGAAGAGATGACAAGGTAAGTAGTGGGAGAGGACTTGGCAGGGAGGTGTTGCGATGCACCAGGTGGCAAAGGGAAGCATTCTTAGTCATTTAATACAGATGATAAAAAGTCACAATAATCCCATGCAGGAAAATTTAGTGCTTTTTTTCCCCCTCATGATTAAGCATGTATTGTGGTGATATTTATTAATAATTACATCAAATTAAGAAAAGTTCTGTTTGCTCTGTCTTGGTGTGAGATGTTTTGAGAGAGGGAAGCATAGTGTCCTGTTGCTGAGCATTTTTTACTCTTTGAGTGAAGACCATGAGCTTGTCTCTCATCTCTAAATGTCATTCAGGCATAAAGTCCCTTCTCCTCCTTTCCCCCCATGTTTGGTGGTGGTTTTTTTTCCTAAAGGAATCCAATTCAGGTCTTTTGTAAAGATATTAATGTAAAAAGTGCAAAAGTGAGACCAGCGCCCTTCTCTAGACTTTAAGTATTATGAATGGAGTTCCATAGTACCATTGCCTCTGCCATCCCATAGTATAATTTAGGCATGCCTAAGAGACCAGAACAGTTCCGTAAATGCATTGATGCTAGGTGAATCTGTGCCAAATTATTTGAAGTTATATATTCGAAAATTATATGAGGGAGATGTATTAAAAGCAAACTCTTAGCAATTTCCATTTTCTTTCGTTTATGAAAAGGGTTTTGTATTTATTACAGTGTTTAGAAAGAAGCTTCTTGGAACTGTTTTGTTTTAAAAGTAAAAGCAATGAATTAAGTTATAATAAGTTGGAGACACTTTTTTCTGAAGATCCACGAAAAGAAGCAGTGCTGAAGTGAAAGAAAGGGAGAAACAGTGATTCACTATAAAGTGGTGATGTCAAAGACAGGATTATTTTGTGGATGGAAAAAATGTCAGTGTGCAAATCACTGTTTCTGAGACACTTGTGTTTTTAAATTTAACTGTGGAGTTAGTGCCAGGAACCCAAGGACTCTGTGGTATTAATTACTCAAGTTGAGACTGTACTGAAGTGGCATTACTTTCCTGACAGACAAAGGTAAAGGACACACCTTCCTTTGGGGGCACATAGTATTGTATAGATCTTGAGAGAGGAATAAGAAAATATTTAGGCCAGTTTCCTACCAAATAGATTTGGTTAGTCCCTTCGTGACCTTTCTATTACCACTCTTGACAGCTTAGGAATAACTCAAAGATATGCTTTTTCCATCATAAATTGTTTTCTGATACGCAGGAAAAGTATTAAGTAATCCTAGCCCTTATTACCACCAGAAGGTAGGGCCAGGCACATTTTCAGCAGTGCCACTGAGTGACTGTACAGATCAAGCATTTTAGAAATCTCTCTACCCTGGATCAGTAAGATTTAAAATAACAAGTGTGCCTCCTGCAAGCTATAAAAATCTCGTGAAGATCTGTGAAATTATTTAAAGTTTTGCCAGCTATATGGGGAATTGGAGTCATGGTGTGTGACAGGTTCACCAGATGTGCTTGTGTAAGGCAGTCTTCAAAGTCTTAGCTCTAATGAGGGTGAACTCTGCTCTCCAAGCTTTCCGGTGATGAGCATTATAGGGCTTTACTATAAGGAGCCTACAACAACATGACTTGTATAATACTTGTCTCTGGGAATAATGTGATTAGCAACACGACTGCTGTGAGGTGCAGGAAAAGTCATGAAGGTGTTCCATTTAATATGGTACATTTTTTTTAAACACTGCTCTTATCTGAATAAATTGGTCACTAGGTGGCAGAAGGAAAATATGTCTACTCCTCAAAAAATTCCAGTACATGTGCTCTTGTATTCCCCTTTGTCTAGCTACTTGGTGGTCATTCTAGTTCCTTTGTCTGGGGTATGGAACAAATCCTCATGTACTATATAATGGTTCTTGTAAGGGATCCATGATTTGCTTTTGAGAAAGATTTTGAATGAAAGAGGAAGTAGCCAGGTGTGGGAAGTGAAAGAAGTTAATGCAACGTCCTGTATTTAGCACACAGGCATGAAAACAGGTTTACCTTTCCTTTCAGTTTTATCCTTTCTTAGTTTACAAATGTTTGTTCTTCAGTTTCTGAGTCTGAACCCTCAAGCAGCTTTCCTCTGTAGCCTGGTATGTTGAATCAAAGAGATTTGGTAACTCATCAGCTCACTTAAAAGCAATAGGGCAAAACTGAAGCTTCAAATTAAGTAACCAGGTATCTTTTCTCCTACTATATGTTTCAGTGCTGTAGTTTTTGGGTTTGGGTGCTTGGATAGGACTACTTAGGACATGTAATGAACTATCCATTTCCTAAGATGTTGACTGCAGTGTAATAGGTTTCATGCTGTCCTGGCTATAATACCACGATGTAATGAATATTTTTTTCAAGGTAAATATAATTATAGTATGTATGTTTTAGAAGTGCTTTGCCTCATTTGAAACAAATGCCTTCTTTCACTGTTTCTCCTCTCTAGACCATAACATCTTTTCATTGTGACAGTAACCATCTCGGGATAAGTAATTTTAACCTGACTATGCCAATAAAATTACCTTTTTTAGTGCTATATAAAATAATTTTGAACTAAACTCACCAGATGGTGTCTATCCACTAAATCCTTAAGTGTCCTTTTTTTTTTTTCTAAAATACTGCTTTCAAGTGTTTCTTCCTTCTTAGTTCCACTGGAAATTATTAGGCTTGTTCCCAGGGTACCTTCTGCTGGAGCTTCTGTTTAATAGTTGAGTTTAAAGAGGCAACATGTATGCTACCTGTATGTCTTTTAGAAATTGTATAATACCGTATCTAAGCACCGGAACACTTTTTTAGGAGTACTCTTTAGATTATTTTAGATTGTCAGTGGATAAGGACAGTAAATATTATGAAGGATATGAAACAGCCAAGGGCTGCACAGCCATATCAGTGAAGTGAATATTAACATCAATGAAGCTATGACTTAAAAAATTAAATTATTTTTGCTTGATTAGTCTCCTGTGCATCACCAAAAGTGAGGTGAGGTGAGATGAGATAGTTGCATTTAGGTGAAAGCATAGACCTCCATGCATCGGGACTGGAAGGCTGCATAATCTCCATCTGAAAATGCTGAAAGAACTGGTAGGTGAAATTGGGCTCCAGGGCTGGGAGCACAGATTTACAGTAAAATTTACTTGGTCTCCTGCTGTCTCATGTGAATGGTGAGTTGTGTTGACAGTGCCTCTATTGAGAAGGGAAAAGGAAAAGTGATCCAGGCAACTGAGTTGTTAATTTTGTCTGAATAGTACACTATGTTTTACAACAAATTTAGAGTGGATGAAAAGCTAAAGACTTGGAACTAACTGAAAAGTGGAATAGAGTGAAATATGGTTTCTTAAGCAAAGGTGTTGCCTCTCCCAGGACTTTCTTTAGAGTTCTAGTTAATATCTTATAGAAAGAAATTAATCTACCTGGATGCCACATAGGAAGCAATTTGTTAATCTAGAGTGTGGTGTAGAGGAACTGTAAAGTGGGATTAGGCAAACAAGGGGAAAGTAAACAAGTGGTACTGAAAGGAGAAGTAGCAGTCAACCGGCAAATCATTTTTGACTCTTGTTTTATATTTAAATTAATATTTTTGTGCCAATTTAACTTGGCACAAAAAAGAGGCATGCACTAACTGAATTTGCTGATGACACCAAGTCACCAGAAGAGGCAAATGAGGCTGTTGTACAGGAAGAATTGGATGACTGTGCGGGAGTCATGGAAATGGGATAATGTTCAGTGGTGCAGAGCAGCAGGCTGTGCACTTGGAGACTATAAAAAGAATTTCGGCTAGAAGCTGGGAGCTCAGCGGTAGAGGAGAAGACGGATTTGGATGTATCAGCAGAAACTGGACCAGGCTGAACTTCCGTTTGGCACATGACATTTTCCTCATGCTGCCGGGACGGGCTGGCTGCCGGGGTGAGGCCCAGTCAGGTGCCACCTTTGGCTTGGCAGCGAGTGGTGGAGAGCGCATGTGGCAGTTGTTATCCGGCATTTGTACGCAGCGGGAAGAACCTGCAGGGAAGCAAGGTGTCTTCAGGGTCCAGAGCTGGTCATTACAGCCCTCATGGTTATTCTGTGTGATTAATCTGCCCGAGGTTGCCTTTAAGGGGGCAGTTTGATAATGCTATGGATGTGAATGTAAACAAAATTGCAGGCCCAGTTCGTTGAGGTGTTACCAGCAGAGAGAAGAGATACCTGTGCCATTATAGGAGGATCTTGTGAGAAAACAGCTGGAGTATTTTGTGTACAACCACGCTCAAGGAAGATATGTTAACATTAGGAGGGAGAGAAAAAAAAAAGGGTTGCCAAAGTGAATGGGTAATTATGTTCAGCCTATGTTCCAAAAGGAGACTTACTTGGTTTGGTAAATGAAGGGAGAGCACAAGCATGATGCAAGTATATCAGGCTGGTGGACACACCAAGTAGCGAACTGCTGAAATTAATGCACAAACTTAGTACAAGAGCAGAAATAACACCAGTTTTGGAAATAAGGTTTTTGATCCAGTGGGTTAGTGCAGGTCTAATAGCTCTTCCTGACAGAAAGCACAGCAGATTTCTAAATGTTTACATCAGATATTGGTTGCCTGAAATTATGTGATGGGAGTGCCGAGGGTGGGAGTAGTCTTTTGCAGCCCCGTATATTTATCTGTTGGCATACCTTCTTAGAGAGAAGCCATCACAGCAACTTTATTTAAGGCTATTTTGTGAAAGTAATACCCAAAGAAGAGATGACTGGAAAAACTATGCTTACTCCTGCTGCCTAGTTTCAGGTGACATTTTAAAAAAATCATTCTTTCTAGTCTATGCTCACTTACCTGCTGACTGAGGATTGCAGGTTGGACCAGTTTGGGACCAGCATGAATAATCTTATTACTTGTGAAAACTACAACTATTTTAAATCTTGGTTTCATTCCGGAACTGGGAAAAAAAAAAAAAAAAAAGAAAAAAAGAAAAAAAAAGGAAAAAAAAAAAAAGAGAAAGAAAACAGAAACTAATAATTCAGTGTCACTACAATGACAACCGAGGTGATACTGAGAGCACGTCTCCCCGCTGGCCGCCCTTCTCCGTGCTTCCGCTGGCGAGACGTGCCGCCGGGGCAGGAGAACCAGCAGTCGCTGGCACAGCACGTCCCGCAGGAGCAGGGATCGGGGCCGGGATCGGGGCCGTGCTGCCGCCCCGCGGCTGTGCCGGGGCTGCCGGCGCCCTCGCGGCCCCGGGCGCTCCTTCCCCCTTTTATTTTTGTTCGCTCCGCTTGGCTGAGCTGCGTCACGGGCGCGGCGAGCGGGCGGTGCGCGATCTGCCGGCCGGGCTCGGGGGGCTGCCTGCGCCCCAGCGTGCTGCAGCGAGCCGCCCGCCCTGCTCCTGCTCCTCAAGGCCCGCCTTAACTCGGTTTCGCTCAGGAAAAAAACAAAACAAAACCCAACCCCAACAAAATAACCCAATTGTTTTGTGATGTGCGGAAAAATTTTTCTACTAGGAAAGCCATTCCATTGCAGAACAAGAGGAGTGTGTAACAGACAGCAAACACCTTTCATTTCATTGTCCTGTTTACTTCTTTCTTTTCTTTTCTTTCTTTTCTTTCTTTTCTTTCCTTTCTTTCTTTTCTTTCCTTTCTTTCTTTCTTTTTCCATTTCATCTCTTCTGGAATCTTGAAAACTCTACAGGGTGTCTTTCTCCATTTCTTTTTTACACCAGACCATTACATTTTTTTACACCAGCTTTTTCCTTAGACACAACTCTTAAGCTTCGTTTCCATTGCACAAAGCTGAGTTAGGAGTACTAAACAACACAAGAGTTCGCTTGGAAGCAAGAAATAAAAGTAGTGGGAAGATAACCTACTCCCTGACAGTCGTCGTGGGCAAACGGCAACTGGGAGGGGTGTAATCGCTACCTTTTTGTTTTTCCACTGCGAGGTTATTTGTGTGTCTCCAGCTGCCTCTCAGCCCGCCTTCGTCTAGTATGCTTTTGTCCAGCCAGCTGGGATTCTTTAACTCGCTGCTGATACTGTTTAGAAGCTGAGTTAAGAGTCCTTAAGTAGCTCCCTACTCAGCCACCTCCGTTAAACCAGCAGCTGCTTTTCAGGCACCCTGAACGCTGGGAGGGAAGCGATTTCCTTCAGAACTGAGAGGGGAGGAGCGTGATCCCTGATGCTTCAAAGGGGAAATGTTACTTCACCCCCATAAGCTGAACGGCACTGTGCAAGTATTAAGCAGAAACTCTGGGCCATTTGGGGCAGGGGCAGAGTGTGGCTTGGCCACTGAAGTAGCATTGGTGTGCTGCAAAAATGATTGTGGTCTAAGAAGCCTGGGTGTCTTTGGAGCTTCTTTAAGGCTTTTGGTGCAGCCCTTAAATAAATACGACACATTTTAAAAGCATTTTAATTGTTTATGGAGCTGGCCTGCAAATGAGAGGCAAGACATAGATAGTTTGTGGTTGAGAGAGCAGGTATTGCTGGGCAGGAAGGCTTCAGTGAAACAAAGGGAGAGAATCTTGGTTTTCCTCCATCAAAGACAGTGTGTGTGACAGCTTCCCTGTTCCTTTTCGGTGATTATAGTGTCAGATGTTTTCTTCTGACAGGTAGGGTGGCAAGTGTAGCATCTTCAAAATGGGCTTTGGATGCTCTGGTCTTCAGCGAGGACTTAATGTAGCTTTAAGTCATGACACAGCCACCTTTGTGAGGCCATTCCTGCATTCATGCCTTTGGTTGGCGAGGAAGTGTCTCAGTTGTGTAATGTTCTTATGAGCCTGTATGATTTTCACTTCTAGGGAAAGAAAATACCCCAGGAATTTGGTGATGGGGAAATTCCAAAATTTGATGGAGCAGGTTACGACAAAGACCTCATCGAAGCTCTTGAAAGAGACATTGTATCAAGGAATCCAAGCATTCATTGGTATGAGGATTTTCTCAACTCAAGTGTTTTTGCTAGTGTGGAAAAGGAGTGAAATTACCCGTCTTCAAACTCCTAAAATAGGGAGATAACATAATCTTCTACAAATAGGCAAAAATGAGATAATTTGCTTTAACAGTTTATTAATTTGATTAAAGTTAAGCTTTTGTTGCTAATTGATATTATGTGCAGTACATCCATTACAGGTACTGCTGAAATGAACATATGCTCCAGAGATCTTTAAAGATACTGCTTTGGTATTCACATTGTCCAAAACAATTTTTAATTAAGCAGCTCTGGGTAACTTGAGTTGAAAATATTTTTTTCCCTGTCTTCCAAAAGTGGATTCAATTTTAGGTCACAGTATGATAGGAGTACTCTCATGAGGCATATGCTTGCATGCGAAAAGGAATGGTACTAAGTGAAAAGCTTTTCTATTTTTCTTGTATAAAAATAGAAGAAATATAGCTGTATGAGAATCTTATACAAGTTTCTTCATCTTGCACAGGGATGACATCGCGGATTTGGAAGAAGCCAAGAAATTATTAAGAGAAGCCGTTGTTCTTCCAATGTGGATGCCTGATTTTTTCAAAGGGATCAGAAGACCTTGGAAGGTGAGAATTTATGTGGTGTTTTAGTAAATGGCAAGCTGTGTGTCTCCTACTGTAATGTGTGGATGCCTGCAGCAGAAGGCTAGAAAGGTAAATGGGAAAGATCATGAATTTGTTCATTAAATCCTCTCATAATGACACATGTAAAAGGCACTGAAAGAAGCAGCTGGAAGTGTATGTGGCCCTTACAGTAAACAGTATTTTCTGTTTATTTACTCACTTATAGCTTGTCGATATTTTAATACTCCTTATATGCCAACCTGTAGATGTGAGCACACAGGTTATATTGACTGAAGCAGAAATGCTTAGTAGACATCTCTGCGTAGGATTATGGTGGCCAGTTGTCATCACTTCCCAGAAGAAAGCAGTCCTTGGATTGCTTTATTCCAAATGTTTCAACTATCTCTCGCTCAGACTGCAAACTGCAGCCTCAATGGTACAAGGAAGCAAGGAAAGAGGGGGCCAGTCTGGGGATTTAGCTCTGCGGCTACGTTTGCAGCTGGGCATAGTTGTAGCTGGAGTGAGAAGTTCAGAGTAGGAGAAGGAGTTGCAAGCCGGGCAACAGGAAGGTTATAGGACTGAACTAGGCTGATTGACCAGAAGTGAGTCCAATCTGGGCCTTGCTTAGAGCTAAGAAGGAAGAGGAGGGAGGAGTTTGGCGAGCATTTTTGTAAAATGCAAACCAAATTATCTTGCTTCTGATGTGGGATGGATTGACGCTTGTTTGGGGAATAACTAGTCACAACACAAGGCCTTTTTGGTTACTGAAAAGCATTGCTGGGGAAAAGGGACTATTGCAAATTGTCTGTTATTCTGAGCGTGGAAGGCGGTGGCATGTGTAGGCAATGCTCAGTACGTGAGTAGTTTCCTGCTTAGTACTCTGGTTCAGCAGCATGTATTGGATATTGGTCCACTAACACTTGTCTTGTCTTTTCCTGATTGGTCCTTGTGCTTCCCTGGCTTATACTTAGGTCAGACCCAGCAGGAGCTGGGAGATTACTGCTTGAGAGCTGTTCCCAGAGGAACTCATGTTTCGTGAGTTGCAGGGAGGATTCCCAAACATAGCCAGTGCAAACCTAGCCCCAGGCTATTGGGCCTTTGGAGTTTAGAGTGCTTGTGGTCAGTGCCAGTTGCCCTGTGGTTAACCTTAAGGTTAACTGAACTATCATCTTGGACAGAGCCTAGATGTTGTGGGTTACATGTGCAGGGTGAGATTTTAGTGTATTTTGAACAGCTGAATCTCTCTCTTCTCGGCTTAGAAGAAGTTGATCAATACTCTTATTATAGACTATGGAGGCCCCATCTGTCTAGTGTTCAAAAACTTCTAATGGAGTAAAGATCTGCTCTGCTTTTTTTTCGCCTGTTACCATGCATAGAGGATGTAGTGGCCGTCTGTCTTTAAGGCAGGTATCTCAGCAGACTGCAGAGAATGTGAAAATTGCCACTGGCCTTGTCTCCAAGTGTTGTGGCAATGGGTAAAGAAGCAACAGCTTGGTCCTTTAAAGAGTTACAATCTCCATCTCTTTACGTGAGACTACCTTTTCCTACTGAGCAGTGTCACCTCTGAAAACTAGGTGCTTGTAGACATGGAAAAAAATTCTGTGATTATTTCCTCTCTTCAGTCTGAAATGCAAATTGATTTCTGACAAGGCTATGAAGAGTCTTCATTGTTAGCCTTTTCCCTGGTGACTTGTGAAGCTGTAACTCTCATGAATTTATTTTTCACACAGAACAGCATGTATTTTCCCTACTGTTGACCTCTGACTGTGCTATAAGGATGAGAAGTATTGAAGGGAAGGCTGTTTCTTGCAGTAATCAGTGTAGCAGCAGGCATTTGTTGAGCCTAGGAATTCAGGACAATAATTCAGGGAAAAAGGCAGCCAAAGCTGGTTTTGGATGTTCAGACTCCCCTGAGAACAATTCCCAAGACAGCCCTAACAGTTTGTGCCTATATTCAGAGGACGATGCCTTGTCTGAAGGAGCCAGCTGTCTTCCCTGATTCAACACAGGTGCTGTGTAGTTGCAGCCACGGGTTTCTGAGTGTCCATGGGTTTGCTCTTTCTGTTTCTCTGAACTGTTTTGTGCCAAGAAAGCCTGGTTGCTCACTGTGCTTCCCACTGCTCTGCTAGTGATTGTTACAACAACAAGAAGTAACCCTGCAGTGATTTCATCAAAACACTTACTTCCTGCAGTGCGTTTCAGCTTCTTGTTGGAATACTTTGGATTAACAGAGCCTTAGAGGAAGAATAAAGAAGTCTTTGTGTTTGTCAAGGATTTTAAATAGTAAGCGGTAGCCTCCTAGTTTGCAGAAGGAGCAACTTGATCCTGTGTGTTTCTGTTTGCAGCCATGCACGTCTTGTTTTGCTGCGAACTCAAGTTTTGGGTTTGGTTTCTTTTAACTGATATTTCTATTGTGTGTATCCCCAGAGAGCTTGATTTTCCCCTGGCTTTACACCTGGTGTGGCTGCTTTGCACCTGTGTTATGCACGTATATAATTCCACCAGTATCACGTGCAAGGTAGTGCTTCCTGTAATACTTACTAGGAGGAGCAATGTGACGGGCTTCAATTTTGGCAGTGAACAGCATGTGTACCTGAAGCCAGGATTTGACCTTCCAGAATAATGGAGAATTGAACCAATATCCAAAAAATGTCATTACTTCCCTCTATCACCAGGTCCTGCACTAAACACAGTTTATCAAACACATACTTTGAATATGATTTGAATTGAGGTGAAGCTTTTTTAAAAATATTAAATGAACACGTTTGAAGCTCAGAGAGAACACTAAGTCATCTCTGACCTGCATATTACAGGCTGAGTAATTTTCACCCAGTCACTCCAGGGTTGTATTTGCAATATTGTTATAGTGTCAGTATAACTGTGCACAATCTCAAATCTGAATGTCTGAGTGTTCACGGGGAGAAAAGAGAGTCCATTTACTTTTTATGCTTGCTGCTCTGGAGCTTAGGAAGCCTTGAGCAGCCTGAGGAGTGACTTTGGACTGTTAGCTGTAGAGATGGCATGTGAACATTTCTGACTTAATTTACCGATGAATGTATGTTGAGCTTGCATTAGCTAAGTATTAAATGGCAATAAAGGTATTAAGAGTTAATGGAAAATGGAGTACAGAGAGGCTATTGCTTTTGAATGGTACATTTTTGAATAATTGCGTTCCCGGTTGATTTGTTTTTATAGATCTCTTCCATGTCATTCTTTGTGCTTTTTGAAGTAAATTTTTGTGAGGAACAGATGAAATCTAATTTGCTATATGGCTTGCATTTAACAGATATTTTATTGCTGTGGCATTTTATGTAAGTTATTAATTGCGAAGCACATTATGATGTGCAATTCTAACTCTAGCTAATTTGATTACCCTTGCAGTACAGTACAGTTTTAGGAAACTCTTGTTAGCGTGTAATAAGATCTTGCAGTTGGGAGGGGAAAAAACCCCAAGCTGCTTGAGCACTACATTTTCACTGATTTACTTAAAATCACAGGGCCCTATTCTAGTATTATGCAGAACATGGAACAGTGTTTTGTCCTTCTCCAGTGCTGCTGCTGAAAGGGTTGGAAAGACTACCTATAAAGATGGCTGTATATAGCGGTATTATCAAGAGCGATTGCCGCAGCTCAGCAATACAGTCTTAACATGGGTTCTGAGAGCACTAGGTGTAAAGACAAAAACCTGTTTGTGTAATGATGGGTAAATGTGCTGAGCTGCAGACATGTGTGCTCCTTTCTTTCAGAGACCACAGATGGAAAGATAGTCTGTTAATGTGGATACCAACCTGGGACTTAACAATTGTTTCTAGTTTAAAGCTTTCTGAATAATCACTGGAGTTGAGATTAGGCTTTTGTGGGGCTGAGCAGTAGTCCACATGAGCCACAGTTGCTTATCTATAAAATAGGAATAGCAGTGCAGTCCCGTCATCCGCCAGCATGATGAGGGTGGTGTTTCATCCAGGAATTGCTAAAATGCAGTAGTGTGGTCATAGGAATACTGAGATAGGGAGATCAAGCAAAAAACTAACTGATGTATTCAGTGAATGCTCTCATGCAACTGTAAACATCAACGAGATTTGTACATATTGTCACGATGTTTGGGAAAATGTTTTTCTGTAGAAAATTGCTCTACTGAGGGAACACAACTTACTGCAAAAGTCTTTTAGTTTCTGTGAAACTTTCTTTGTGAAGGGGCCTTTGTTCCAAAAAAAGAATTTACTGTCTTCATCTGCCTGTGCAGCCCCTTGTGAGCCAGGAAAGGCCTAAGTTCAAGTCTAGACTCTGTTTGTTTCTGAGCAAGGCTGTAAATCTCTTGTCCATTTCCTAGGTGTCAGGTGCAGCAGCAGTTACTGGCTTTTGTGGTTCTGACTCCAGTGGAGTGGTAAGAAGAAGCAGCAGAACACTTCCACACTGTCCTCGAAAGCAGGATACTTGTCTTCTGTTTTCCACTGATGAGGATTATGTTATTAATTTAAATCCAGATCTTGGCTCTTATTGAGATGTTGTGTAGAGTACCAGTGGCAAAGTTTTCTCAAATTGTTGTTCATTACCTTTGTTCTCACCTTTCAGGGTGTGCTGATGGTCGGTCCTCCTGGCACTGGCAAAACAATGCTAGCAAAAGCTGTTGCTACAGAATGTGGGACGACATTCTTCAATGTTTCTTCCTCTACACTGACGTCTAAATACAGAGGCGAGTCTGAGAAGCTGGTCCGCCTCTTGTTTGAAATGGTATGTCCTCGGTGGTGTGATCTGGGGTTCATTAAGGTGAGAAAGGACAGCACTCTGGGTTTCCTGCCCTTCCAGTAGCATGTTGGAAGTATGGAGTTCATTGAACTGACACTCCCTCAGCCAATTAGTAAAACATAATCCCTGTGTTTCCGCATATGGTATGTTATTGAGGATTAAGAAGGAAATGGTTTGTCACCCATGTTTAGGATAGCATTTTCCAGGCTGAATAGAGTTGCGACCTTGACAGAAATTCAGTACTTGTTTGGTTATGGGATAACAATTCCATATGAAGTAGACTTGAAATTGGAAGGGGTTTGGAACAGTTATTCTAGAAGCAATACATGTTTTAGTTCTGCTTCTGTTCTGAATGATGGCCACAAGCCTCTCAGTGAAGCTGTGGGTGCAGTCCATCATACGGGATGTATGAAGGACATGTCCATGTGGACTATACCTCTGGGAGCCTCACTGCACTCCTCACAGCTAAAACCTGTCTCTCTTGAGATCACTGAGCTCCCTTCTGTCACTTATGCTTAACCCTCACCAGCACAAAACCTGGACATGAAAACTGCCTGTATTGTGTCATGAAGGCTATCCTGTTGTGGTAGTGTTTCTTTTCCCCTGTGCAATACCATTTTCTGGGGAAAGCCAACCAACACTGACCCAAGGAGTACAATTTAAAGTGTGCAAACCTCAGCATATGGCAGACAGTTTGTAAATCAAGGTCTTGAATTCCTCCCTTATGACAGGCAGGAAAGATACGTATGTAGTATGTCTAGCAGGGCTGGGTTGTGGTCTGATGAGGGCCTGTGCTTGCTGAGCAGCCTTAATAGTGATGTTTTCATTTGAATAAAGGCACGGTTTTATGCACCGACAACAATCTTCATTGACGAGATAGATTCCATCTGCAGCCGCAGAGGCACATCTGACGAACACGAGGCCAGTCGCAGAGTCAAGTCAGAGCTGCTCGTGCAAATGGATGGTAACAAGGGCTTAGATCTGGCTTTGGGGCCGGTATGCTCTTTCTTTACAGGTGGGAACGTAAGAACTTGAGCCATCTGGAAAACCTGGCTTTATGGATAGGGGAAAAATGAAGCAGAACTTGAGATTAGTGTATTTTTTGAGTGTTCAATGACAGATAATTGAAAGGGGTGTTCTGCTTTATTTTTTGTAAAATGGCTATTTTTAGGGTGACTTGAAAACCCATATTAAAGAGACAGACTCCAGGAGAAGCAGATAATGGAGATTTGTGCAGTTTAATGCAGGTATTTAATTTGTATTCAGTTTAAACAAAATTCTGCCCTTTGCTAGAGTCTCCCAACTGTGGAACCCCATTGTGAGATCTGCTTTTGCTATATTCTATGGTGGCAGCTAATATTACCCTTTAAAGTCAGATGTAGTACCTGTTTTGTGCAGGTGCACATGATGAGCATGACCATCTGAGGAGTATTATGTGGTGTAGAGGTTTGATAGCCACCTTTATATTGCAGCTATTATAAACTGCTGTATAAACTACTGTATATAAACTGCTATTTAAAATGTTCTCAGATTTGCAGATTCATTGTGGTAAGCTCAGGACAGGAAACCTTTTGATCCAAAATGTTGATTTCTTTGCAGTCCTCACTCGGTAAACTGAGTGACTCCTATTTCTTCTATGACCAGACTCGACAGAGATAGCACAGTCAGCGGGACTAGTAGGGCTACACTCACATATGGCTCTGTTATTTGCACTGTCAAAGAGAGCCCTCCCCTGACTCAGCAAAAGAATGAACTGTCCCTCTCTCTGTGATAATGATGGTCTTGTGACACCTAGCTATGGGAAATTTGGAAAGGAACACAGGACTATAGAGAGGTGTTGCTTAGCTTTGTCCAGGCTATGTTTGTCTGTGCACTGTTGCTCAGCAAGCATCTCAATCAATAAGAGCTCTGGAGTAAAATTGCTCTGAACTGTTGTGCTTGCAGGGGTAGGTGGTGCTCTGGAAAATGATGACCCTTCCAAGATGGTTATGGTGTTATCTGCTACAAATTTTCCCTGGGATATTGACGAAGCTCTCCGACGGAGACTGGAGAAGAGGATTTATATACCTTTGCCCACGGGTATGTTTGATAAGATCATTTTCCTTTCGTCTCTTTACAAGATGAGTTTAGGATTACTGCAGGACTGTTGCGTTTGTGAGGAATTCTGATGGTTTTGTGATGAGCATTGTAATTAAAGGGTTAATAATTTGTCTGGGTTGCTTTATTTTACAGAGAGTGAGAGAAAGAGAAATATTGCTTGCTTGGGGGATTAAAAACAAAGAGCTGTGGCATTTCATTGCAAGCCATTGATGGGTTTTTATATTTTGAAAGAGAGTTAGTTTTAATGAGCCTGGAATTATTTTAAATGTTTAACAGTCAGTCCTTGAGTGATCATCAAAGGCAGCCTTTGGACATGTTCACAAATATTGCAAATGCGCTCCATGCCCTTGCAGACAAATGAAAAGAAGTGGATCCATGAATTTTCACTTACAGGCTTAGTTCATTGCAAATCACTGCTTGCTTGCCTTTATTACTGTGCTTCCAGTCACAGAATGCAGCAGGCTGATTGCTTTCCTGCCCTAAGACATCTCAGCTTGTGTTGTCTTTCCTAGCTGTCATTCACCTGTCCTATTAATTTTGAGATTCCTATCGCTTGAAGTTTGCATAGGTTCGTTTCTTCTTGGTACAGTGGATGCCTCATCTCCCTGCATGAGCACTCAAGATAACAAGATGCATGTCCGTGGTGACAGCAGTTGTGATTGAGTTTAGCAGGTCTAAGGACACTTAATAGTTCTACAGCTTGTCTTTGCAGCTTACAGGCAGTAACAGCTCCTAACAGGATGCCCGTCTTTATGACCAATTAGTTTAAAATCTTATCAGCTCTTCCTCTTGTTTCTAATTAAACCAGATTGTTTTTTAACACAGTATATTACACCCTGGACAACATAGGAAATGTGATCTGGTTTTATCTCCAATCTTGGGTTCTGTTGTATCTATTCTGCAAGTAAGAATGTTGTACTATTCTGGACAAGTCTGAGTGATGCATTTATAACTGTGCTGTGTGATTTGATGTAGTCAGGCATTTTAACTGAGTAAGTGCTATGATAGCCTGTATACACCTGTATATTGTGGAATTTGATGCAAGCATATATTCTGTAGTATTTAATTTTCAAAATGCTGCACAGACTTGTTTAGCCCCACAGCAGCAATTAGAAGAATGTTCTCTGATGCAGGATACTCTCTGCAGGTATGCTGTGTGTACATTGTGCTCTCTAAATAATAAATCCCCATTTTATAGCTAGTGCCAGTTGTGTGTAATGGGTAACTCTGTGCTCTTGACAGTTCTGCAAACCACACAAAACCTGCAGCTTTAGACGAGCTTTCTATTTTCTGTTGTATTTCTCCTTCCCCAAAAGTTAAAAAAAAAATAATTAGGGACACCAATAGATAAAACACAAGTGTTTTATTGGACATTTCCTTAAGATTTTTGGCCTTTCCTACTGCTACTTCTTCTGTTGTGGTTGTCCTTTTTTATAGGTCATAAAAATTGATCACTTGGGGGATAAAGATGCTGAGCTGGCGTATTTTTTCTGTACAGCAAAAGCCAGGAAAGCAGTCATCCTCTCCTTTACCAGCCTTATGCAGAGTAACACAGAGGCCTAAGCTGTCAAATGTGAATTCCCTCTTACAAGCTTAGGCTGCTTAACATATGTACCCAAATGCACATATGCACATGCCCTCTGCAAGAGAAATGGTTAATTGACTGCTAAGTGCTCATTTACACAGCTGGTTATCACTGTGTGTGTACTGCATCTGGGTAGGAAAGTGGGATACTGAGATATTGGTATCATAAATATATTAATGTATATTTATTGTATTAAAGTGTCTGTTTTCTATCAGGTTTCAGCCGATTTCTTGGGTCCCAACTGAACAAACTGCTTAAACATATGCTTAAAGTTCAGCCTGTTGTTAAGGGGTTTGTGCTGTCTGAAGCTCTTTTAATAGAATCCTTACTGTAGTTCTAATGAAACTGAATGAATAATATGCAGTCAAACCCTTGAACAGAGAGTGGATCCAAAGGGATGTGAAAAGAAACAGACATTTGTAGGACTGTGCTCTTGTGCCCTTGGGTAATACATGACCAAATTCTTTATCACCTGAGACATAACAGTCATTTTAAATGACAGATCACTTTGACAAATATCTCTCGACCATGCTGTTTTAATATACTGCATTTAACCAAATTCTCTACTGTATTTGATTGCACACTTCACTATGACTTGTTCACTCTCTTTTCTTATATTGAACTCTTTTGTTCGTATTTTTCACTGAAAATTTAAGTTGTGTTTATATCTTTTTTTAATGTAACTCTTGCAAGTCTTCAAACAAATATTTTTATGTTCTAGCAAAAGGCAGAGCAGAACTACTTAAGATTAATCTTCGGGAAGTAGAACTAGATCCTGATATCAGCCTTGAAGAAATTGCTGAGAAGATTGAAGGCTATTCTGGTGCTGACATCACTAATGTTTGCAGGTATCTCATTGCCCTTAATTTGCAAGTAGAACTGCATGGAAAGTCATCATTTGCATTATATGATAAAGGCAATACCCACTATAGCTGAAGCCATGCTCACAGTGTCTGTGTTTGAGGCCCAAATCTATTTACTGTATTCATCTATTACTGTCATATGGAATGGTCTGAAGAAGACCATGGAGTCTTTCTGTGAGATGTGGTTTTCTTGGATCTGAAGTGAAAAAAATTATCTGAGCAAATCTCATGTTACAATCGGCTGCATTTACTGTAGTTGTCTGCATTTGTTAATGTAGTGCAAAGCAGATTGTTATTTTTTTTTAAATCCCATAAATTTAAGAGCTAGAATTCTGTAATCCAAAAAATTCCTTTCACAGAATACTTCTTTGGGACTTCTATATGCTGGATGTTTGGACAGCCCCCAGTGCAGCACAGTCTACTTGAATCTCCTAGGTGAAAGGGGGATATAGATAGTTTATAATATTATTATTTAATTTATTTCCATCCTGTTCCCACAATTTGTTTCATTTTTGACAAATAAGGCTTTTCTGGTAAAGGACAGGTATTTGAAGAAACTTATCTGAATGAAGTCTATGTCCCTTAAGAATCCTGTCAAGAGAAACCGATCCTGTAAGAGCATGGCTTGGGAATCTTTTTTTTTTTCTCCCCCTGCTGCTTTTCTGAAAATGTGAATTCCCTCCACGGATTTGAAAACTCGGTGTGTGTCATGTAGTAGTGAAATTACCTGTTCTCCCTAAGGCTTGTGTTATCCCTTGCTGGGAAAAACCTGGGGAAAGAGAAAATGTAATTTCAGACTGCCTGTGGGCCATGGTGTGAGAAAATGAGCGTTCTTCATGCCAGTGGGCCAGGCTGGCAGGATCTGAGCTGGGGAGGAGTTGTGGAGCAGGCAGAGCATGAGGAGCCACAGGCACGGATGGCCTCAGCAGTCACACATCATCTCACATGGGATGCTGTGTCTGATGCCTCCTGCTCTGCCCTTCACAGATCCAGTTGCTATGGACAAGCAGGCAGCCGAGCTGGGCTGCACTCTGAGCACTTGCTGATTGTCCTTTGGGGCTACACTGCAGGGAGGAAGTTGAAGTCTAAAAGGAATGGGGTGTAAAAATCCAGACTACTTTAAAAAAAAAAGTCTTTGACTGCAGTTCGTCTCCCACCCTGCCCTTTCCTGCTCTAAAGCTGTAAAATTTCATCTCCATGAATCATTGTAAAAGGTTTTCAGTTTTATAGTTTTAATTATCTCTGCACATTTACCATATGCTTAAATGGGATTTGGTGCCAATGCATTCTTTATGTTGAATTAATGTAGTGATCTGGGAACATGGAAGCTACGGAAGATGTGAACTGCATCTTCTATGGTAAATAAATGCTCTCTTAAGTGTTCCTGCCAGTGGTTTCTAGCAAGGGTATACCATCAAAATTCATAGGCTTACAGCACATTCTGCTAGCAATTAGCTCCCATGCGTTGTCCTGTATTTCCAGGGATGCATCTTTAATGGCAATGAGAAGACGTATTAATGGCTTAACTCCAGAAGAGATTCGTGCACTTTCTAAAGAAGAGCTTCAGATGCCGGTTACCAAGGGGGACTTTGAGCTGGCTCTGAAGAAAATCTCCAAATCTGTTTCTGCTGCAGACCTGGAGAAGTATGAAAAATGGATGGCGGAGTTTGGATCTGCTTAATCTCAGTGACAGCTTTTCTTTGCTGGAGTTTTATGGTTTTTGTTGTTCTCACTTGCAAAATGAGTTAGAAATGTTTTTGAAGGTTTAATAAAAGGTCTGTCTCTGCCCTCATCCCACCCCTTTCTGGTGACAGGATCTTTTAAGCTATTTGCCTTTAAAGGGAATGAATACAATAATGGGCTGATATTGTAAAATGTATTTTATCTCTGAAATAGAAAAATAAGACAAACAGGAAGGGAAAAATCATACTTCTGAGGGTAGTCTTTTTATTTTTCAAATGAAGAGCAGTGTTACTTAACTTCCTCCTAGTCATTTTTCATGGCTGGAGTCAATAAATCAGCTGGGGGATGTGACTCCAGAGGAACAGACAAGGGCTCGCTGTACCCCCTGCTCTTAAGTGCTGCTTCTGCCTCCCTTGAATGTGGCATCCTAGTTATTATTCTTTCTCTCTGTGCTCGGATATTCAGAGCAAAGCCTGTGGATTAATTGGCATTACACAGAAATGAGGATCAGTTTTCCATCAAGACATGGGCCTGACTCTCCTCTCATGTACACCCATTTGGAACTGATGTCACTTCAGACTGTTATCAGTGTTACCTGCAATGACTCCTGATGGAAATGAGAGGGAAAGAAAAAGGCATGGATTGTTCTCAGTCTGGTTTATGCTTGTTCTCTGAACATAGTTTGAACCTGTTTGGCCAGTAGGCACTTTGACTTAGGTTATAACTCGCACTTTTATGCCTATATATCATCCTGTGCTTTGTCTGTGCTCTCTAAATGTAATTGTTATTATTATTTTAGTACTAAGAGTTTAATACAGTAAAGACACTAATATCAAGGCTGTATTTAAAACACAAGACTGTCCTTAAAACAAGTGGCTGTGAACTTCCACTTCTGATTAGATATGAACTTTTTCCTAGCACTTCTAGGCAATGGGACTTGTACCTGTTTATGTAGAACTGTTCATGCTTAACTTTTTTTTTTGGTGAAGATTTCTTAAAAATGTGTAATTATTACTGGTTTAGTAATATTTAGAAAATAATCTGTATCATCTTATTTACATTCTTAACTGTTTCTTCCCTTCCCTCATACAAGTGCAGTGACGAGAAGGGTTGAGTTCTAAACTCTAACATGAGAAATTCTCTCTAGAGTCTACCTGTCACACTGACTGTATGAGCTTTTCACAGACTCAGCCTGCGAGTCTGGCATATGAAGGTTTCCGGGGGTAGGAATGTGATGGAGTGGTCAAATGACAAGGTTTGCAGAGAAATATGCAAGCTCTCAAGTTTTTGGTGATGTTGTGATCTCGGCCTTAAGTGTCTTGGTTGTGGTGAATTGCCGTGCAGCTTGGTAGGTATTCAACCCTTCAGGTCTCTGCTGAGACTCCTAGTGGCATGGACAGATGTGATGAACTGGAGTAAGAAACACAGCACGTTCTCTTGAATGGGAATATATCCTTATTTGCTCCTTTTTGTTAGTTCTTGGAATTTCCAAATAATGTCAGTAATTCAGCACACTGGTCTCTTGGGCCATGACATGTTAGCCACTAAGGCAAAAACCTTAAATCACACACTTATTTTGCTCAGGGAAGTGGTAAAATCACCATCCCTGGAAGTGTTTAAAAAATGTATAGATGTGGCATCTGGGGACATGGTTTAGTAGTGAACATGTCACTGCTGGGTTAATGGTCAGATTTGTTGATCTGAGAGGTCTTTTCCAACCTTAATGATTCTATGATTCCTCCTGGGGAATAACTGGACCTTTACAGAGAGAAAGCTCTGAAAATATTGCTATGGACTGTAATTTCTTCCTTATTGAAGCTGTAGGCTGCCACAGTTGTTCTTTGTTTGTTTGTTTTACTGCAGTAGAGGTTAGTAAAGCTACACAATTCTTTTGTGGCCAATGCCAGATTAGCACTACGGGGTCTCTCACTAAAGAGGCCAGTGCTGCCCAAGGAGCTTAATCTACACAACCAAGATGTAGAAGGCAGCTGACATGAGTGCCAGTAACAACCCTACTCAGCTGCCCAAGAGCAGTGCTGGGATTCAGCAGTTGCTGCTTAGTAGGGTCTAAGTACCAGTTTGCTCAGTTTCACATTGCAAGCAGCAGTGACCTTCCTACTGATGAAAGCACAGCACTTGGTGAAAATGTCAGTCCTTAGCTCTTTGATGAACCTTCTACCTTAAGGCATTAAACTTCCTTCTTGGCTGTTAAGCAAAATTCACTGTACTGGGCATTCCCTTTAGTAGGAATTATTCAGGTGCTGCAGTCTTTTTCTCTAAAGGTCATGGTTTCTACCCCAGAAATGCTTTTACTGTACAGGTCCATTCATCCTTTACAGCTGCAGAACAGAGAAGTGGAAGTTTTCAGGCAGCAGATGTTTGTGATGGTTGTGCCCCAGATTACTGCCATGACTGGGGCCCTGCTAGAGCAGGCACCCCAGAAGACTGAGACCATCCCTTCCCTGCTGAGACCTTTCAGGAAAGGGAGCTGTCCTTGTGTGCTGACCCTTTCATCTTTACCAAGTCATGCTGGCACACTCACCTAGGTGGGCTTGGAGACTGGGTTATTGACTCCGGGGGAGCCAGTGTTGGATGCAGCTAGGAGCAACCCAGGAAGAGAGAGCAGCCAACAGTGGCAGCAGCTCAAGGCCCAAAGGATGAGCTTACTGCTCACAAGTAAGACCAGTTCACGTCCCACTGGTGGAAACCCTTGTGTAAGGTTGTGTAAGGATACTGGATTCCTTGGAGAGCAATGTACAAGCACGTCACAGACTGCTGCGATGCTGTGTTCAGTCTGCGTCTCTTTGTGTCTGGAGCATCCACACACATGGGGGTACACACACACAATAGGTGGTCTTCAGTAGTTGTACCTAGATTACATAAAAACCATGTTTTAAAGCTGTGTTTACATGTTTTCTAAACATCTGTGAAGGCCCTCTTGGGTGGCACTGTTAATTTTTGTACAACACGCGGTCTGGTTGTATGAAGTAATAAATGTGCGCGTAGAATCTGTCCGTCTCGCTCGAGTGGAGCTGTGAGTGCTTTGCTGTTAACTGCTTCCAAAGGCTGCCATACAATGGAGATCTCTTCAGCATGTCATGGTGCTTTTGGACTCACCAAAGTCCTGGACGGAGAGCAGTTAAAGCAGAGTCTGGGGTTTTGGATAAAGCTGTCAGCAGTGCTTTCTCTCTAAATTGGCCTTTTGTTGCCACAAGCTATAAAATGGGAGAACACTCCAATGCCCAGCACATGGAAAGAGGGTGGGGGACAGGAGAGCGGAGGCCCCAGCAGATGTTCAGTGTTAGCACCTGATTCAGACCTCACAGAGCCAGGCAGCCTTTTTTATTACTTGCCCCTGGGCTGGAAGTATAATCAGGCTCCAGAGAAGCTGTATCATCAGCTGCCTGCTAACCAGGAGACCTTCAAGAGCAAAACTTCTATTAGGAAGGAGCTTTCAAACTTGGAAAGAGACCCCATGTCTCCTGGGACTGAGTTGATTATTTGAATTTTCTCACTAACTTCCTTATGAAAGAATGGAGTTTCCTGTGTTTCATAATGCCTCAAACATGAAAGAGTGAGCAAGGGAAATGCTGATCAGGGGATTTCAGGAGAGGTCAAATCTTTGCATAGAAAGTTCAGCTCACCCCAGTTTAAAAGAGACTGAAATAGCAAAGGTGCACTGACTTGTTCTGATCATGGGAAAGATGAAAGAGCTTGTGTGCTGTAAAGAAGTCCTCCATCAAATGAGCAAAGACTTCATGGTACAATCCAGGCATGAGGAGATGGAAGGAGACAAAGAAATAGTGATATTTTTTTTTGGTCTGTTATTGGAAGAAGCCACCCTGATTGTGTATTGAGATGTTTTTTCAGAGCTGTAGTGACAGATAAGTACGTGATGAACAAGCAAGTGACACTGTGCTGCCGGGGAGCAGGCAGGGAGCCTGGAAGTGCTAAAACTCCGTGCTGGTGTAAAGCGGGTGTCAGCACCATGGCAGCAGCTGAGCCCCCTCTGTGTGAGCTGCCCACCAGGCAGCACTGTGGTGCAGAGTGGAGCCAAGATGGACAAGAGTAATCTTAGTAGTGCTCTGATGGAACAAAGCAGACTGCATAAAGCCATGCGGGTGATGGCAAAGGCAGAGAGTTGGTGCAGTTCAGAGAATGTCTCACATGGTCATTTCCCTGCTCCCGTTAAGTGTTTCACTGGAGTGCTGTGTGAAAGCTTGACCATCACTGCCAATGCCTGAGTCACCTGTGTTCAGAGCCCAGCTGCCACACACGCCACAGCTAAAGGAGCTGCAGCAGCTAGTGTTCCTGCATCCCACAGGGATGTTTGACCCACTCCGCCTTCTGAGCCTGCCTGGTTTTGTGTGCTGGTTGTGACTTGTCCTTGTGACCCACTTACCGCATATACGGTGCTTCAGTGCCTCTAAGAGAGGAGTTTCTTTTGTGCAGTACAGAGCTGTCGTTTGATCAGCTAAAGTGCCATGCTTCTACACATGTCTGCATGTAGGTGTCTTGGAAGCATTCAGGCAATTTTCCTCTTCTTTAGAAGGCCCCAATTAGCATTAAAAGCAGATGGGGTGACACGTCTTGGCTAGCCTGGTTGCCCAGTGCAAGAAAACTTACCTCAGCAGCCAAGGAGGTGCCACAAGGAAAGTTCTGGCTTTGTTATGAAAAAGCAAAGTGTGGGGATGTTCCCATTCCTACTGCACAGGCATAGTTGGGGTTGTATCGTGTCCAAGCTCTGTTTCCTGGCTTTTGTGTATTTGTGATTTCTTTACTGCAGTAGGAGCAGTTTTCTCAGAGTTAGGAGAAAGCCGGGGGGTATTGTTCAGTGTCTGGGTTAGGATTTTGGAGATCCCATGATCTGGTTGGTACATGAAGCAGCTGAACCTATCCCCAGGATGCTTACTTTTGGAGAAACTCATCATGCATCCTGCCTGACTGACTGGCTGTACAGTAAGCAGGGGAGCTTTTGCAAACTCACTTAAATATAATATTTAGAATATGTGTTTGACCACGAGAGAAATTCTTACTGCCAGTTTGCAACTGTGTTGCTCTCATTTGTAAGCAGCTCCTTACATACATTGTTCAACTGAGGTAAAAGAAAATGTCTTGGAATTGAGAGTTTTTTGAACTTGACTTTGGAGAGCAAGAAAGGTAGAAAAATATTTGCCTAGAGAAAGATACAAGAGTACTCAAGACACTGAGAGCTGCAATTTCTTCTTTTTGTGGCTTTCTTTTTTGTCTAGCAGTTGCACTGCTGGGCTGTGCTTTCTGTTTCCAATTTGGTTTGAAATAATTACCATTGTTTATCCGCCTCTCAGACAGCCTTTGCAGATGATTCGGTTCCACAGAGCCCTCTTTAGCTTGGCAGTTGGTGTTCTGGCACAGCGTGCTGCGTGACATCTGACGGAACGGGCTGGTGGCGTGAGATCTTCCCTGTGAAGGAAAGGTCGCCCAAATGGTGAAGGTGAGAGGAACTGCGCTGAATACCAATCGGACTGGCGGGAACAGAAACCATAGCAACTCTGCACAGGGTTTATAAATACAACCAAGAACAAAAAGGGAATACCCTCAAGGAGATGCTGACAACACTGCAATACGCATATTGATGAAAGTGTGGGTCTCTACGTCTTCAGCAGTGAGGAGAACGTATGTAAGAGGGTGGAAGTGGCACAAAGGAAGCCAGTTGCAGGCACTGCCAACAGATTTCATCACCCAGCCTTGCTGCTTCAAAACACGCCAATGTCCAGGGGCCAATTTGTTACGGCTGCTACAAAAGCTGCCTTTTAGATAATCAAACTGGACTTCCTAAAAGCTTGCTGCCCATCTTGAAATGTCTTCAAACTTTGGCATGCGGTGGTGCTGGAGTTGTCTTTGGAGGGCGAGAAGAATAAGGCGATGTTAATAGTGGTGTGTTTCTGTAGGGTCCTGGGGCTTTGTTGTGCTGGGTACCATTTGGGCGTGCAAGAAGAGATGCTCCAAATGCTTGTGGGGAGTTGAGATAGTAGAAGGATGGGGAGGGAGGTGGAAGGTCCTGGGATCAGTGGAGGAGACAAAACTGTCCCTCTGACTCTCAGTTCCCAACCCCAAAGCAGACAGTAGGATTTTTCAGTTGCTTTTGATTTGCAACCCCCTAGCATTTTTTACACTGAGGCTGAAGACCTCTGTATTGTGAATTAGAGCAAGTTTGTTTTTCTTTGAGAGAGCAAGTTTGTTTTTCTGAAATACCTTTTGCAGACCCTTAATAGGTGCTCCTGTGGGATACAGATGATGGTCTGAAAAGCACCGGCCCATGTCATCCTAAGCTTGCCTGAATTTCTTATGGAAGAGAATCTATAATGGATGGTGTTGGTTTTATTTTCTACTTGTTAGTTTGCTCAGAAAGATGAAGCTCAGTGAATGTGAGGTGCTTCTGGGGAGTTTATTTACAGTGTGTTTTTTTCTGTGCAGATTAGCATTTCATCAGCATATGGCACAGCCATTTAAAATAAATATTTGGCTTTTCTTAAATCATGCTTGTGTAGAAAGGTCCCTGAGTATGCATATCTATCCTTCTGTTGTATCTCATTAGACATTTCTACCATGGTGCTGGGGGACCAGACTCCTTCCCTCTCACCGAGGAGACAAGAGCCTTCTCCTCCCCTGCCTGAGGGATCTGCGTGCCTCAGCTCAGGGGGAACGAGGCAGGCAATCGGCCCCTTCCCTGTGGGGCTGCCAGCCACACACCGGTGGCACTGCCAGGGCAGCCTCCCTCTGTAGACCGTGGGAATTCAGATTTATTTAAACTGGGAACTGCCCAGCTTAAGCAAAGGCTTGGCACTCTATCCAGGCTCCCCTCCTTCACACGCCAAGGCAGCTGTGCTTTTGCAAAACACAACCCCAAGTGAAGCCTGTGGGAGCAAATGCAAGCAAAAGGCTGGGGAGGAGCTCAGGCGGTGTTGGGGGAGGGTGGGATGCTGGGCTGCAGCTCTGTGTGCCCACCCAGTCGGGGCAAGGGAAATCGGTGAGGAGAGGGAACAGCATTCCCTCAGGCGTGCAGTGTAGATGTGGATGGGAGAAGAGCAGGAAACTTGTTTTAGAACAAAGGAACAAATGACAATCAGTCTTAAGATGGAGTGGAGCCTGTAACCCAGGAGGCCTTTTCCATCTCTTTGGCATATCCAGATGTTTTGTTTTCTCACAGATGATTTGGAACTCGTTTCCCATCTTAGTTCTCACTTGATTTGTATCCATCTGATCTTGTGCTGATAGCGCTGTCTAGCGAATGTTTCTTATTCCCTGATACTTACCGTACATCCCTGAATGCATTCATAGAATCACCATATAAAGCAACACCTTTTGCTTTGTTGTACAGTGTAAGCTCCTTCAGGATCTTGTATAAGCCAGATCCTCCTCAGCACCCTTCCTTTCTGACCAAGCCTGTTGTTTATTTAACACAGGTTACCAGGAGCGTCCATGGTGGGTCCATAAGCCACACACAGCAAGTTACAGTAAGGCAAAGAAAAAAAGAAAGAAGTTGCTGTCATGGTACATTCCTGTAATCAAGCAAATAAACCAAGTATTTGGTTTTATGACCTGCAGGAGACCAGAAGATTTGGGTGTATTATTATTACTGCACAGCAAACAGGCCTCATTAGATAACTGAGACATTCATAGGCAGTGGGATATACAGGGAAGTGGTGGAAGATGCAGGAGTTCTCCAGACAGCGGTGAGAGAAAAGATGTGGGTATTCTGTTTGCAGGGGATGCAGCTACATGCACCCACATGGCTGGAGACCACAGCATTTTTGTGGTTGTTTGGATGCTGCCCAGACAAAGGGGAAGAAAAGATTTGGGACCAGCTAAAACGCTCCAGGGGTAGCACAGCCACCAGTAACCAGGGATGAGTGTGAGTGTGGAGGGACAGGACGGATAGCAACTGCCTTCTGCCACTCTCCCTGCCTCTGCCTTTCTCCTGGAGCCCAGGCGCTCACACTCAGGTCCCCACTGCCATGAGTACCCAGTCACTCTGTGCAGGACCCTGCTGGTACAGGATTCTCCAGTGCATGATCCTTGTTCTTGAGCTGTCCAGATGCAAAACCAAACTGCAACCTCCCGAAGGAAGCTGTTAAGCGTTTGGCACCAGAAACCCTATTATGCATAAAATGAACCCACTTGGACGGAGTCTGTTCAAGAGATTCCCTTCGTATCTGGTGGTGGCTCTTACAGCCAAGGTGGGAATAAAACTATTGCTTTTCTGCTGCTCGATGATGGGGCTGTTTTGTGGTTTTTCTGTTGTGTTGCTCTGCTGGGACTGTGTGGGTGTGCCAGCATCCCACAGTGGCTGTGTGTAGACAACCATAGCTTTGCTGCTTGGTGACCCTGGGAATGCAAGACTTTGTCTCTCATTAGAGACCCAGCAGCTCTCATTCTCAAAGACTTCTTCCAACCAGAGGTATTTTATACCATGTTTCAACTCTCAGTCCTTCTGACAGAAGTTGCCTGCAGGCTGCCTGGCCAGTCTTTTCCTCTAATGGTGCAGGGTAGTTTTAAGAAGACAAAAAATGGTCACACTGGAGAAAAAATGCCTGGCTAGATTTGGTAAAGGACAGGAACAAGGTTATGTCTGAAGCCACCTGGCAGAGCCCACCACACAGCTTCCCAAATGGGAGTCACACTTACTTGAGATGGTGTTGAACACGATCAGGGAAGGACCATAGGCCAGGATGAGGAAGAGACAGGTGGTAGGAATTCCTGCTGCTGAAGCTAGTCCTGGGACGATGATGCAGCTGCCCAAATGAGGATGCATGGATGCTTTAGGGATGTGAGTTTGGAACAGACTCATAGTTTATATGGCTTTGGTGGTTAAATAGTGATTTTTCATAGCTATGAGTTTTGCTAACATTCTTCTCAAGGGAGGGGGACAGAGAGTCCCATGAAGGGGGTATTTGTAAGGCCATTCATCTTTGTATGTGCACTGCATCTCTTCAGAGACCTGTGTTGTGCAAGGGGCTGGACAGGCACGCAGGAACGACAGCCCCAGCCTGAACAAGGAACTGGGGACACCAGTGAGACAAGCCAAGATGGGCAAAGGAAGAGGCAAGAGCAGTGGTAGGAGATCCATCATGTGTGCAGCCAGGGTGTCCTGATAGCTTGTTGCTGTCCCTGATGCTGGTTAGCAGACCTAGAGATGGTGTCTTCCAAGGGCTGAAGTCAAGCACAGCCTTTGCTGAGGGAAGCTGTCCAGACCTCTGCCATGGGATGGTTTGCAGTTTGGCTGGGCAGCTCCCAGACCCAGCTGGGGCACTGTGGGGCATGGGCAGCTGCGAGCACAGGCAGCCTGCTCTTTGTGAAGATGAGGTTGGGACCATTTCCATCTGCTCCCAAAGAGAGATGGCGCAACATCTCCTGGCTCAGCTGCCTGAAGGATTTCTGGTCCCACCAGGATTTTCCAACTGCTGTTGCTACACTGCACAGAGCTGGGCCATTTGTGTCTCCAGTAAGCTCTGCTCTTCAGCTTCAGTTTTAACCTTGAGACAAACTCATTTTTTCCTTAAGAATTGATTTAGCATGCCATGAAACAAATGTTCCAGTATCTCCTCCAGTCTCTCAGGGCTCATTGCAAATTTACATTTAAGCCTCGTTTTTTATTTAAGCCTTGGAGTTTTCCATGTAATTTTCCTGCACAGAGAGGAATGTGCAGGTATTGAGTGAGCAGAACCTACTTGCTCAGCCAGCACAAATCCCTCAAACAGTGTTTTATACACCATGTACATGGAATTTATAACCCCTTTGATTTAGGGTTCTTGGGATCTGGTGCTCACACTGGATTGAAACATACTGAAATTTCTTAAGAAGCACAGAGGCTGCAGAGCGTAAGAGCTCAGCTGGAAGGGATTCAGAGTCCTGCTGAGCTCTGAATTCTTGAAGACCACTTGACTCCTTGATCCAACAGAAACCTCCCAAATGCAGCCAGTCTGCACAAATGTGTCCTTTAAGAGAGTAAGAAACTGTCGAGGAAATAAAAGGTTCGAACTGCTTTCAAGATTCATAAGCCCTTAGAGGAAGTTTTAAGAGCTGGAACAGCTCGGCAGTTGCTTTACATGCCCAGCAGCTTTCTGTTTGTGCATCTAGCAGCCATAGCTGGGGGCTGGATGCAGCTCCCGGCCTTGGGGCTGGGCTCAGGCACGCGCCTCTTGCTCAGAGCAGCTTCAGCTTTAAAGCCACTGCAAAGGTTTGTGTACAAAGTGCTGACTGCAAACATCCATCACGAGGAAAACCAAGAGGAATGTGATGCACCAGGCTTGTTTAGAAACCGCAGATGATTTACAAAGTGAGCTTAATTGGAAGTTTCTCTTTGCGGCTTTCTGACGTGTTATTTTTCTGATGCAGACGTGTAGGAGTCTTTTAAAAGGTCCATGTTTACTAAAGAGGAGTTGCATAATTGGGGATATATTTATGAACTGTACATGTGCAGGATAGGGAAATGACCTGAGCAGCCATAGCAGTGCAGGGACGGGTCTGGGTGTCTCAGGGCATCACCAGCCAGGCATGAGGGACCAGCATCCTGTTCTATGGGTGGAAGAAAGGTTTTCCTGTCCTTATCCCCTGGGCATCTGTTCCCAGTGCTGGCACTGCAGTTATAAGAACATGGGGGATCTGAGTGCCTCCACAGAAAGGCAGTGAGAAATAGAAGAGGTGAAAAGAAACATAGTCTGTGGAGAAAGGTGCTCAGAATGAGGGTCACTAAATTTCTAAAAAGAAAATTTTGAGGGAGACTAACTTGACATTTTCCTAAAAAGTCTATTTTTAAATCCAGTTTCAAAAGATCTTTAAAAATCTAAAAAAATTTTGAAGAGGGAGGGGATATACCATTCTTGGTGTCCACTGTGGGGAAGGCAAACAGGCTCAAGTTAACATATGGGATATTTGTGTTAAACATCAGGGGAAAAAATGCAAACATCCCCACAGCAAAAATTGGAAGTGTTGTGGAGACACCATCCCAGTGAGACGTGTCTGAACTAAAAATTGTCCCCCACAAACAGCACCGAAGGAGCCATCCTGCCTGTGAGCCAGGGAGTGGACTAAGCGATCGTCTGGACCTAGTTTTGATGAGTTCTGCCACAATTTGGGCTTTACAGCCTTTATCCCCTTCTCCTGTACACCAAAGACATGAGTTTATAAGCACTGCTTCATGGAGTTGCCACTGGCACCCACCAGCAGAGGCATCACACCAAGCTGGATGGGCATTTCCACGCTAGCCAGTGTGGAAATACTGGGGCCAGCTGGGGCGCTGGCATTCAGCCCTGTGCTCCACAGCCCTGAAGGTGTTCACATGGCAGCAGCCTCACAGCATGCATCCTCACACCCCAGCTCTCCCTCCCTATATCCCCCCCAGCCTTAAAGTGACCACTTGGCCTGTCTATGGTTTATTAATACTTCAGGGACTGAGTTGCCCACCCGCCACAAGGATTTTGTCCAAGATCATGATGGGCAACAGGAAAAAAAGGCATATAAAACAAAATGTGGAATTCTAGTTTTTGTGAAGGTGGATTCTGTCGCCTCCCAGATTGTATTAGGGCAAACTCACCTCAATTTCCATCCCCTAGGTATCCCTGCCTCTATCCTGACATGTGGAATTAGCATCTAATCTTGTGTCAAATACCTCAAGAAGTGCAGTATCCATCACTTGCTGGGCAATTTTCTCCAGAAGGTTAATGTCTTTATGGTTAAAAAGTGTGCCTGATTTCTAATTCAGCTCGGTGTGTTCTCCAGTGCCCATCACTGTCTATCTGTGGGACTTTCTCAGACTAAATTTGTAGTACCCCCTTAGCATCCCATATTTTCTCTCCACGGATGTACTTACACACATCATCAGATCACTTCTCAGTTTTCTTTCTGACAAGTTACAGAGGCTGACCTCTAGAAGTCTCTCCCTGGAAGTGATTTTCTTCAGCTCTCAAACCATTTTTTATGTCTCTTTTCTTTACCCGCTCCAATTTTTTGATGTGCTCTTTTAAATATGGCACCTCAGCAGGATGCAGTATTCTAGTGTCAACGTGACCAAGGACATACACAGAGATAAAATCGCCTTCTATTCCACTTCACAGTCCTGTTGCTTATGCACTGAAGGACCAAATTAGCTCATTCTGCTGCAGCAGACAAAAAAAAATAGATCCCACATTTGAGAACCAGAAGGCCAGATAGTGGTATTAAAAAGAGAAAAATGGAGCCAACATGAAAGCAGAATTACAAACCGGGGCAGGATTAATAGCGCACTGTGATACTAGCCTGAACACATTAGTTGAAATAAAATGCTGAGAAAACAGTTTCTTCCAGTTCAGAGCCGATTGCAAGGCAGTGCTGCTGTGAAGGCTCCTGCGTGGTGGGCAGGCTGTGCTCCGGGCACCGCAAAGTGCCGGGGCAGCCCCGGGGAGGGTGAGTGGCTCCGGGATCCGACGGCTGCGATGGGAGGCCCTTGCTAAATTGTGCCCCCAGGCTCTCTGAGATGTGAGGCGAGCTCTGATCTTTTCCAGGCTCAGCCCACAGCTGGGTGTGAATAGGTCTGCCGTGCGAACTGTGTGATACCATCGGGGCTCCGCATACAGGAAGGCACCCGCAACCCTTTGTGCTCTCTGTCTGCTGAATTCAAAATCTTTCACAGGCAGGAGGGTTTTTCCTTAGTTCCCATGCCTGGCGACACTTGCTGAATGCAGAGCCACTGTGTCATTTGCAGATAACGTTTTCAGTACACATCCTCAGCATAAGCCTCATCTTTCTGTATTAGAGACAGTGACCTGACCCCAATTGCTCTAAAATCTCTGAGGGATTCCCGGAGGCATCTCAAGGGTAACAGGCCCCGTGCCAGTGGTCAAGTCTCCTGGTCTTTGAAGGCTTTCTGTGAGGTAGTTCCTTAGCCTCCTTCTTCCTCATTTCTATACCTGTAAAATAGATTTAACAATCTTGGGGGCTGATAAAATGCTCACCTCCCATCCTAAGTTTTTTTGTTTGTGCTGCTGCAAACCCTGTTGCACTGCTTCTGTCCTCAGAACGAGGGTGACAAGGCATCTCCTTCTCCCTTGCTGACCTGCTGGTTTGGGGTTTTGACCCCCGGTGCTTGGGAGCTCCAGGAACCGGGATACTGAGGGCACTGTCAGTCCTGTGCTTGCTGCGTGTGCTTCTTGTTGGACACATGTGGGAGGGTGTCCTTTCCCTGGGGAATGGAGCAAAGCCAGCAAACACTGGTGTACAGAGACAGTTTTTGGGGGATTGATGGACTGGAGAGAGACTGGTGGAGGTCACCAGGATGGCAGGTGCACATTGAGGTACCAGGAGGTGGTGAGAGAGCTGAGCTTATTCAGCTGTGGGAGGAGAAGGCAAAGGAAAGGTCCAGTTTTTGCCTGCAACTACCCTATGGGAGGTAATACAAAAAATGAATCCAGACCTTTACAGGACATACATGGTGAAAGGACGAGAGACAGCACAGGAAATTCTGTGTAGATATAATGCATCAGGTTGGCACTGTGAGAGTGGTCAAACACTGGCACAGGCTGACCAGAGAGGTGATGGTGTCTCTGTCCTTGGAGGTGTTCAGATTCGTCATGGCCCTGATCAGCTTGCTATAACTGGACCTGCTTAGAGCTGGGCTGGTACCTGATGACTTCCAGAGGTCTCTTCCAACCTCAGTTATTCTGTCATTCTCTGACACACTTGAAGTGACCTGCAGGGCAGTGACAGCAAGGAGACAACAGCCATGATCCCTTGAAATGAAGGCTATGGCATAGGAGTAGGATAAGATGGCTTATTGGCATAGGAGTAGGATAAAATTTAATCTTCATGCAGCACCACTTTTATTAAAGAAAGCAGTGTAATCCTGGCCCGTGGAGCAGCATTTCACCTTGGACAAGGGCAATGCACAGAGGGGCTGAGGGAGAGCTATGCTTGTAATGGCTCTTTGACCAGAGATGCCCCAGGTGCCCTACAAGCACTGCTAAGAGCTCTCATAGAGGCAGCAGTTGCACCAAGGCCCTGGATACAGACCTGGACAGACCTGGGAATTCCATAGTTGTGACCTCTTGGCCTGTGATCCTAATTAATGCTCAGGTCATTGGCAGTTATGAAGAGAAGACTAATAAGCATCATTTGGCCAGATGGGGGTGATGTGATGCTGTGTGAGGTGGGAGTCGTGTCACCTCACTTCAGGTCTCGGAGGCAGGGCTGGAGCCCAGCTGGCTTGAAGGAGGTGTGCTCCCCTTGGAGGATTCAGCTCGTCCTGAGGTGGAAAGAGGTGTGCTCCCCTTGGAGGATTCAGCTCATCCTGAGGTGTGTGTCTCAGGCTGCTGAGTTGATAGTGTTCATGATAGTATTCGGAGTTTACTGTCTTTCTTTATTGGCTACAGAGTGGGAGTCTAATCTGGAGATTAGAGGGGCAACGACCTTAGACTTGGCCAGTGGAAACAACCCATTCTGGGGTTTGATTACAGGTGTACCTTAAGATTCCACATGGCTCAGCATTTCTGGGAAGGGACCAAGTCCCTGTGAGCGCCAAGCTCAGCGCTGAGGCAGTATGTTGCCTTCATGGGATCAGGAATCAGAGTTTTATATGGCTAAAGCTAGAGAGGGAAGTCCAGTTCCTGATGCCATGTGTCACTAGCCTGAACTTCTGCTCTTTCAGAGTCAGTTTTTTCCTAATGGGCAGCTGAAGAGTTATGCTTCCTCTGGAGAAAAAAGTGTTCACCTTTGGTGGAAAAGCAACACCTCAGCTTGATTTGCCCTGGCCAGGCTACAAAAGGCATCCATGTGTGTCATTCTCTCCCCATTCCTTTATCCATTCTCTGATTCCAGACACCTCCCCAGTGCCCCTCACATTTCTCCTAAATGGTATCCGTCGTTTTGTTTGCTGACTCTTCCTGCTGTGCTAGCAGTGCTTCCTCCCTCTCCAGGCCAAGTTACCACGTTATGTACTGCAGAGACTGCCTCGCAAGACTTCAGAAAAGCTTTCCCTGCTATTCAAAAACAGAAGAGCATATTGCTATTTGATTCTCAAGGGCAACCTGTGTTTTAGTCAAGAAAAAACTGGATCTGGCCTATGAGTGCAGTAAGACTGAGAATAAAGCCAAGAATACTGAGCTACATCTAAAAAAAATGTGCTTGGTCAGCACAAATGTGACTGATATATTTTGTGCCTGTGGAAATCCCAAAAGGACATTTTGGAGGATACCTACAGGTGTCCAGACAAACCACTGTGCAGGAGCAGGCAGTTTCCAGGGAAGGCTCTGCATGCCTCAGGACTCCTAGCAAAGCAGCAATGCTGGTGACCCTGACACCCAACACACTTTCACTCATTGTAAACAGCACTGATGGAAAAGCAGATTGGACCTTGTTCCACAGGGCACATTAAATGAAATGTTACTTACAGAAATTGTTCCACCGTTGCAAAGCTCTTCCTGGATTTTAAACGTATGACTATGCACTTTCAGCCCTGCGTAATGTCGTGAAGAATTACAGTGTTCCATCCCTTGTTCGGTATCTCACGTCTTTGTGAAAAGCTGGTCTTTTGGCTTTAGGTCCTAGGGACGGAGCAGTGTCCTCTGCCCATGAGACTGCTTGATGGAGGACAGATGTTAGTTCATTTAGTTCAGCTACTAGACTGTCTTCACTAAGTTTTCTTATTCTCCCCCTGAATTGCTACTCAACAGCACTTCAGCCCTCGGGCTTCTGCTCCTGAGATGCAAGCTGCCAGCCAGCTCCATCAGTGGCATGTCCGTGGGTCTGGCAGGTGCTGAAGCCACAGGTCACACAGGGACCGCTGACTGCCAGAGCCTGGGAACTGCTCTGGAAGCGGTGTCTTGAAAGCAGAGCCTAATGAAAAACCTCTCTTCTCGCTGCCATAGAAACTGAACAGACTTAACAACTTGTTACTTCTCTCTTCTCCAGCAACTCAGCACCTGAGTTGCTGAACTGACTTGACCTATGAAGATATTTGCATTGTGTATCACACAATTGCTGAAGAAATGGGATTGAATGGAAAAACAAGAAAGAAGAAAAATGTCCCAAAGGTCCTTTGAAAGCTGCTGGGCAAAGGGAGAGTTTTTGAGAAATGTTGGCATTTCTCTGGAATGAGAATCAAGAGAACAGAGAGGCCAAGAAGAGATTGTTGGCCAAGAAGAGTTCACTATGGACATGGGAGAAACGCAGCTGGCTCCAAGCTTTGCTGTGATCCAGCAAGCTGCAGGACCAGTAGAGCTGCAGGGTTCATGGGTATGTTGCTCCTGGACAGCATTTTCCATCCAGCACCCCATTTCTTCTTCAGATAGCCATGCCAGTGTGAAGCTGCATTTCCTGGGGAGCAGTGGTTGTTGCTGGAGTCCCATCTCACAAACAGCTCTCACAATGAGCTTGCTGGACTCCAATATTCACTGCAGCTCTTGCAGGATCCTGCAATGGCTGAACTTCCCCTGGGAGAGATTAAGAAACAATAAATTGTTGGTTTATTTGTTTAATGTGGTAGTAAATTAGAGGAACTCTGCATTTAGTTGTGAAGCTCAAAAATCCAGATATTATCCATGAGCCCTGACATCTTCCCAGTGATATTTTTTGCAACGCCATATCACGGGCTGCTCAAGAGTCAATCTCTTTGCTCCCAACACATCTTTCTCATAACCAGGGATGATGCTCTGGTGCCTGTGGCAAAGCCTTCAGGAATAAACCTTCTCACCGTGCCCTGCTGACACCAAACCCCACTTCCCTCTTGTCTCTTCCCACTCCACTGTGACTCTTTGCAGCAGGCACTGCTCAGGGCTTAGCCACATGTGGCCCTTTGGAGGCTGGGATGGACAACCTGTCTGTCTGGCAGCATCCCTGAGCACTGCTGCAGCTCAGTGCACTGATGACAGCCTACAGAGCAGCCTGGAGGCTGTGGCTGTGCTGGGCACAGGCAGGGCTCTGGGCATCTTCGTTTGGTTTCTGTTGGTTTTTCAGCATTCTTCGTTGTAGTTTTCCTGTTTGCCGCTGCTGCGTTTGCCCTGCCATGCCCTGGGTGAGCCCAGCCAGGCAGGCACGGATCCAGAGGCTGTTCCCTGATGAAGCAATATCATTTGTTTGGCTGAAGAAGCTGCCCCACCTGCTCAGCTGGGTGCCTGCTGCCAACGCAGTGGAAACACTGTGTGCGAGTCCCTTCTCTTTGCCAGAGACCACAAACCAGAGTGGGGCTGTTCTGGGTGGGACAGCCCAGTCAGGTCAGAATTATCCACAGACACAGAGTGCCTTTGACAGAGTCACAATCTAGTGTAGGTGTCATCTTTCTCCCTTGCAGGTACCACCCTGCCTGCTTGCCAGCACATGGTCAGAAGCAGCAAACCCCACGAGCACCTCGGCCACATAGCCATTATCTGTGCCCCATCCCCTCCCCTTGGGTTCTCACACCAAACTGGGCAGCATCCTGCAGTGCGTGCTGGGGACTCAGCTGTGATACCCTGGTTCAGTATCACAGCTCCTGAACCTGCTCCAAGGAATTGTTCTTTGGGTTTTTTCCCACTGTTTTTTTAAATTTTATTTTGTTTTAAATTTTGTGTTTGTTTTTTTTTAATGTTTATTTTGTGTTTTAATCTCATGTTGAAATTGTTGGCACCCTCCCACTGAGGGCTGGACATAGGTATACCCAAGCAACTCCCACATGGACTCTATTCTGAAGCAAAAGGATTTAATTCTGAATAAATAAGTTTAGGACTAAAACCATTTTTGCTTTACATATTCAGCCAACCGCTTTGGAATGGTTTCTTCAGAGGTGGTTATTTCAGCCTTTTTTTCCATGAAGATAGTGGATGCATGTGCAATTTACTGGATAATGATGCTGGCACCATGAAATGGTCTCCTCTGGAACATTTGGGTTTTGCACAACAAATTATTTACGAACATGGGGTGTCCCAAAGTAGTGTCTCCCAAGAGAATGCCTCCCAAAACCTAGGTGGTTTTATTGTTGTTGGACAGTGTCTTGGATCAACCATTAGGGGTTTCGGGCATGGTTTTGGCATAGCAACAGCACTTAATAAAGAGGGAACAGATGATGGTTCTTTTCCTCTGTTAGTTTTGGCATGGGTCAGTCTTTCTCACAAAATAACCTCTTAATTTAAGCTAATGAGGTTTCAGACTAGACAGGCCCTCATGGCGTGGAGTGGAGGGGAGGAAGAAGGTGTATCCTGTTGGCTGTGCTCGACTGTGGAGAGAGATGCATACCAAACAGCCACTCAAATGCACCCGAATTATATCCAGAATAAGTCCAAACTGTCCCTGCCAAGGCCCAGCCATGACATTTTCCCCAAAACTCCTGCATTGGGATGATCATGTGGGAAAGGTTGTGGATGCTCTGCTGCCTTAGGGCAGAGATCCTACGGGGGACTCAAAGGCAAGCGGGGAATTCCCCAGGAGGGGATAGGAGGTGACCTCTGGGCGGCTACTACCCAAATACACATCTCTCCATCTCTGGGCAAGGATCTGGCATCAACCCACTGAGGGGAAGTGCTGGGGCATCCCCTGGAAGGATTTGGAAGAATCATGGTCAGCATGGATGAGCCGTGGTGGGACACTGAGGTCTAGTCCCACGGAATGCTGCCTACCGTGCTCACGATGCTAACAGGGCTAAGTAAGCTAGAGAGTATCCAGCTGACAGGATATGTGAAGGAATACTCCAAATTTCTGTCCAGTGTAGGTGCATTTTGACCTGTTCCTGTGAAAACCAGGATAAGCGCTACTGATCCTGTGATTCCACATGCAATTTTTGTCTCAGAAAGCACTACTGACTGCTGCCTTCTCAGCAGCACACTGGTCCAGAGGGTGCCAGGGGATGGGCACTGGAAGGGGCTGAGGCTTCAAGTGTGTTAATTAATTTATGGCAAATAATTTAGGGAAATGGGGGAGATAGCACCAGACTAGTGACGGTGTCAACAAACTTTACCCATTTGTCTGCCCTACCTCACCAGCAGATCTTTTTCTCTGAGTGCCTGGGAAGGGCTGAGTTCGAGCTGCCCCATTCAAGGTGTCTCCACAGCATCACCTGCATCTCACGCTTATTTAAAAGCAATCCGGACAGACGCCCAAAGTGCTCAAGCAAAATCCTGCAGTATGCATAACAAAACTCAGGAGCTGCTTTGTTCTACACCCACCAGTTTGGTAGCCAAGTAAATAGCTCCAGGGCACCAGTGACTTGAACATTGCTTTTTCATGGCTGAAAAGTGATTCTATTTATTGAACATTTGTTTTACACTTGAGAGCTAAAAACTTCCTTTTCCCACCTCCTGCTGGAGACGCAGGCACCTCCGGCACATAACCAGGAGCGAGCTGCTTCTCTGTGGGAGAAGAGCTCGATGACTCACGGAGATCTGCTCTTTGCTCAGCCTGTGGGCTGTGATGTCCATGCAGAAGCAGCTTGGTTCTTGTGTAGTAGAGTCCCTCTAAAACCGCAGAGGTCTTTGATTCGGGGCCCTGTGGGGAATGCATGAGCCGAAAAGCTCAAGGACAGTGGAATAAAAATGTGTGTTGGATCGCAACAGTGGGCAGGTGCTCAGGCTTGGTGGGTGTGCCATGGCCAAGGGAGCATCACTGGCTACCTGGGTTTTGCTTCAAGGGTGTGTAACGAGTCTCCAAGTGGATCCAGAGCTCCCCCAGCCTCAGGGATGGGATTATAACATTTCACCCCTTCAGGGCTTGTTCTGCCAGGGAGGACTTCTGCTTCCCTTCCTGGTTTACTTTCTGAGTAACTACCATGTGTGTGATACCGTGTGTGAGACGTCCTGGCAGCACTGCTCAGCAGAAGCCAACCCATGCTACCATCCCCAGAAATCCTTGCTCCAGAACTTGAGGCAAGGGGCACAAACAGAAACAGGAAGCTTTGTCTGAACATCAGGACACACTTTTGCACCGTGGGGGTTACCAAGCACTGGCACTGATTGTCCTGAGACATGTAGAATCTGTAATTCTGATAAGAATTAGTTTGAAAATAGTCACTTTAGTTGCAATCCTCTACACATGAGAAGAGCCTTGATTTCTTGAGTTAGTTCAGAATGTACAAGGTAATAAAATATTGCATTGCAATATCCGCATTTCATTTTAAACCACAAAAAGTTAAACAGTTTAAAATACTGTAAGAGAAAATGAGAACAAGCTGAAGTGGAAAAAGAAATCAGAATGCAACTTGCTATACTTTCATTGCTACAATATTCCAAACCATCCTGTAATACAGTCTAAGTTGGGCATCACTTTGTTCTGAAAGCATCATGTTTTAACAACATTACTATGTTGGTGAAAAGTAAGTACAGCTACAGTAGCGATTTGCACTGTAAAATTTTGGATTCTTTTATACATAATCCCAAGCTGTCATTTGAGGAAATGCATGCTTAAGAGAGACCAGGTGTATGTGCTAGGAAAATTCACTGTAAATATAACGGGTTACATTTTATTCATAAATAGTTTATTCATTGAAAATCACTCAGAGAACCTGAGCTGAGTATGAATTTGTGTCACAGTCAAAGAGTAGTGTCAGGTAAATGAAGACTGAGAATGTTGTGTTATAGAATCATAGTATCATAGAATTGTTAAGGTTGGAAAAGACCTCCATGCTCACAGAGTCCAGCCATTAACCCAGCACTGCCGCCTTCACCCCAAAGCCGTTTCCCCAAGGGCCACAGACACACATTTTTGAACACTTCAGAGGCTGGTTCCCCCTTGTCTATGGCTGTGAGGAGCCTCCAGCTGCCTGTGGGAACACAGTGCAGTGCAGACTGGGGCTCTGTGAACCTTTTCGCCCTTAGGACAAAGGCCTTGTCAAAAGCTGCAGAAATCTCCGGCTGAGTGGCTGTGCAGGGAGGGGATGGGGGTGTGCCATGCTCTGGCCCCATCTCGGTCTGGGCCTGTCTGGGCAAAGGAAGCAGCCACCTTGGCTCACCTGGCCAGCCCAGGCTGTCAGACCCACACCTGCCTGGCAGACAGGAGACACTCATGGTGTCAAGGGCTACTATCAGGCAGCTGCCCGCTCTGGCAGAGCCACCACACCAGTAGGCTGGTGCCGAGAACTGGTGTCACTTTTGATTGCTTAAGTCGGCATTAGTGTCCTTGTAGAAGTCAGGGAGTCTCTGGCTCTGTGGCTGAAGAGCAGAGTGCACCAGGCTCCTCACGCTGTGATGCACATGGAATTGCTTGTGGCCATGCTGCTCTGGCACAGCTCACACACAGAAACATGTGTGTGACATGTCTCTGGTCCCACTGGTGGGCACAACACCTTTGGGATGAGCGGTGTGTCCTTCCCACATATTTTCATAGGAACATGGTGAAGTTCCAATGAAATGAGCTGCAGGTGTGTTTTCTATCCTGGAGATGTAAAACTGCCATGGTGATTTTCTAATTAATTGTCATAGTTAATTATTTTTTCCCAGGGACCTCTTCCCTGCCGACTTTTCAGTTTGGAAACATGGGCTGTCTCCACCAGCCTTCACCAGTGCTGTATGTTGCAGATGGAAACATGATGGTTGTGGTTGCTGTTTGCTGTGTTATTGTTTTTAGAGTCAAACCTTCTGGGGAAGTATCCCACACACAGATAAAGTGTGACAACGGCCAGGATGTAAATCCCAGAATGCCCTTTAGGAAAGAGGAGACAGGAAACACTTGTGACAGAAGATGGGCGCCAGCAGTACACCTTAGTCTTTGGGAAGATAACGAAATTACTGCTGAAGCCAACAAGAGTTTCCAGTCCAAGTTTGTTTGCCACACACGGATGTGGATCACCTAACAAACTGCCAGGGTCACAGGTAGTGGGAAAGAATGGCTAAAAATTATTTCTGGGATAAAATTTCTTCCACTCACCCTCTTCACTGATGTTTATGTAAGAGCTGGGGCTCCTCTGATCTATTTACTGACGAATGATTTGCAGAAAATGCACCTCTAACAAGGTTGTGCCCTTCCTTATGGCTCTGTGATGCATGGTCCCAGCTCACCACTTCACTCGCATGTGGGAGTGAGTGCTTGGAAAGCGGAACAGCGGGGCAGCCCCTCCCCTGTCTTGGGGGTGAGCCCGCCACACTGGGGAAGGTGAAAGGCATTCACCCAATTTCTAGCATGGGCTGCACGGACTTTTTCCAGGAAACGTTCAAACCATCCCCATCAGGACCAGGATGAGGACAGCATCCCTGCTGCCCTGTCACTCACCCTTAGGTCTGGGACCCCCCGCAGGCACAGGCATTGACATCCGCCCAACCCATCCTTCCCTGCCGAAAGGCCATAGCTTCAGCGGGGGCGTCTCAAGGACCAAATCGAGCCCTCGCCGGGCATCTGGACCACGCTGGAGCTCCGGCAGCCCCGGAAGACACGACGGGCTGCAGCATTTTTGTCACTCGGATCCCAAGATTCCCGGCAGAGAGGGCAGGCGGGCTCCGCCCTGCACAGAGGCGCTGAGGGTGGGGAGCGGGGCAGCAGAGGCGCCTGCCACCATCATCCGTGTGCCTTTGCCGGTCGCGATGCGCGGCCCCTGTGCCTCAGCCCGGCGGGGAGAGCGCGGCCAGCCGCTCCTGGCACGGCATTCCCGGCGTTTGGCAGGGTGCAGCTGCCCTCTGCCGGCCTCCCGCCGCACAGCCGCCCGCTCCCGTGGAAAACAGCGCGGGGCTCCTCGGGAACCAGCCAGGCTGCCTTCCGTGCGATGCCACTCTGCCCGTGGAAGTGTTCGGAACTGGTGTTTCTGCCTGCCTTTCCCCGGGCTCAGCGGTGCACTGCGCGATGAGCGGGGAAAGTTAAGCTGTAGCCATAGGGGCCGGAGCCCCTGCATTGCATGGAGAGGGTGAGAGAACGGCGGTGCTTAGTCATTGGTTTCAGGTGCTTCAGTGTCCCTGGATGCTCCTTACGCTTCTGGGTTTTCTCATATGTCTATGTCATCCCCAGCCATTTCTGCTCCTGGCGGAGGAGATCTGGCTTAGTCGGATCTAAGTCCGAAGTCCCTGGAATAGAATTTTAAAAGCATATTTAAATCCTAGTTCTGAAAGCAAATCTCATCCTTTGTCCTAGAGGAGAATTGGGGATTTTATGCTGGTGCGTTCAGCAGTCAGTGTTTCATTGCTGGTGAGCACCAGAGAAAGCAGAGGTGATGAATTCTTTCAGGCTTACCCCACATCACTGTTGGCATTTTGGGGTCTGGAGGCTCAGTGCTGCAGAACTACATCAACTGCAGGCAGTGCATCCAACCTGGGTGTGACCACGCAGGTGACAATGCTGGTGTCTCCTGTGGTCTGCACTGGAGGCAGCTGGCTGAGTTGGCAGAGCTGGTCCTGATAGCTCACATGTTGTTTGGGTGCTCCATAACCTGGGTTTATTCACTCCCTATGGCCAAGAAGCAGAAGGACAAAGTCCCAGCTCTATCTGTTTTTTTCCTACTAGCTCTTCCCAAGGGATTCCTCAAGGATGCTGTGAGTGGTGCTTATCCATCCATCCCAAGGTGTGAAGACAGATGGGGACTGGAGGGGACAGCTGTAACTATAAACTGAGTTTTGAAGTTGTGTTGCTATTTAGCTTCACCTGACACAAGGATGCAGTGTTACCCCAGGTTTTCTGTAAAGCCTCTTGCCATGAAAATGTCAGAGGGAGGCTGGAACAAGATACCATGTGAAAAATAACTGGCTTTTTAGTGCCCAGATGGGCATGATCTCCAGCTGTGGAGATCCAAGCAATGACTATACAGGGAGAGCTCCGGAAATGCAGTTTTCACTTATCATAAATGATGAGTCAAACCAGGAAGGCCAGGTGCCACAGCACCCTGCCATGGTGCCTGTGGGCTGTGGAAAGCAGAGGGGCAGAAGCACTGCTGAGCCAGGATGCACAGGGATGCCTGGGTGAGATATTCGACCACAGCATCCCATGGATATCTCAGGTCCGCTACGGCATGTGGCAGGATCTCTGTGCAGGCAAATTTCTTCTACTGAACTTTGTTTTCCTTCTGTTTTCTCTCCATTGCAGTCCTGGCTGTCCCAGCCTGCTCCACTGGGTGCTGGCTGGGCAATGCCATGACATCTCCAAATTCTTGTCATCCTCAAAGGAAAGTCCCCACACCTGGTGGTGCCTGCAGAGCATCAGTAGCAGGAATAGAGGAAATGGGGGGTGCAGTCTGGGAATGCTAGCAGGGAAGAATAGAAACTGTATTTCTCTTGCTCTACTTGAAACAAAAAAGATGATTTAAAGTGGAACTGTCCCTCTCATGCTTTCTAATTTAATGTGATTGATGATAATTTGGTTGGACAACTACAATTCTCACAAATGCTTTGGTGTCATTTTGGGGAATGGAAAAAGCATTATGTTGATTTGAGCTGCAGAATTACCAGTGGTCACTGAAGTGTACAAATAAAAATAACTCTTCCAGGATGGTTTGGGATTGGAATACTAAATGTAGCAGTAGTTGCTACTTACAGGAAATTGTAGATGGAGTGATTCAATGTTAACTGTTTTAAACATAACTAGCAATACAGCAGAGTTTTAATTAAAAGTGCCTAGAAGTAATTATTTTAGCAATTCAAGCAGGAGCTAAAAACGAAGTTCTCACCCTTTTGTAAAGCAGGACACTGTTAAAGGACGATCTTTTCTTTCGGAAGAATTTAAGTTGCTATTCTGGGTCTGAAGTGGCAAAAAGACATGGGATTATTCTTTTGCCCAAGATGAGACAGCAATAAGCATGGAGCCTGAAAGAGAATGATGTCCCCACTCCAGCTCCTGGGCTTTGAGGCCAAGGTGTTCCAGTCTGGCAATTTCGAGAGGTGCTGCAGAACCGGGGTGTCCATGGCCAAGACAGTTTTCCCTTGCTGTGTGTTAGGAGATCCCTGGCAGTGGAGATCTGGGTCCCAAGGCCCACATCCTGCCAGAAGAGACCTACATCAACTGCTGAAAACATGTCTTCAGGACAAAACTCTTTTGAGAAGGAAGAATTACTGCTATCTCCTGCCTGGTGAAGCTCCATCAACTCCTGACAGCCTCTGGGGCTGGTGTTTGGTGGCAGCTGGTATGGGGTCTTGCCATGACTGAACCACAGGTGTTTTTTGCTGGTCTGGAACCTGAGCTCGTAAGTGAAGCTGAGCATCTGCTTAAAAACTTCAATGCAGGGGTGTCTAAATGAGAGCTGAAGATTTGCTCCCCTCTTCAGACCTCACAGACATTCAGCCTTCTCCAGCCTAGATTTACTCGGACTGCATGGGACAATTATCCAGCCAAACCTGGCAGCAGCTGCGCTCTGTTTCCTTGGATTTCAGAAAAAGGTCCTTGTCCTGGAAGCTGCGCTTCCCATCCCAGAAATAACTAACTTTCTGCCTAGATGGCAACACTGCAATAGCAGGAGTGATGGAAAGATGAACAAAGATGCTATTATTTATGCACTTGTTACTGAACTCTCATTTATAAAAGCGAGGATTTGCACTCACTTCCCACCAGCCCCTCCACAGGGAGGCACTGATACACACCGTGTGACATTTTCTGTGGGTGCCAGATTCCTTACTCAGACATGCTCTTGCCCTTTGCTGGGGCTATGGGTGACGCTGTGGATCCCACTCCATTCATAATTACCAACAGAGATGCCTGTGCCAGGGTAGCAAACTACAGGATGGATGGCGCATGACAGCCTCTGATTGCACCGCCAGCGACAGAGGTTTCATGCAGTTGGTGCAGGTATTGCTGCTGGAGAGGGCAGCAGTGGGCACAGGAGAGGGAGCAAAGCTTTGCTCTCCGTTAGTGAGGCTTGGGCCCCAGTGTTTCTTCATTTTCTAATTAGTTTGTCTGTTTTGAAGAGGACCAGAAAGCAGACTAGGGTGAGAGATGGGAAACTGCTGGCTGGGTGAGCATGTGCTCAAGTTTCACTGCTACAGCACAGTCCTGCGTGAGCCTCGGTGCTCTTGGGGGCTGTGGGAGCAGCTGAAAGGCTACCACAAATAAAAATCTAAAAGTGCTTCAGGCTCACCCATCCGCTCAGAGACTTGTGAGATGTCGCAAATCCTCTGCCAGGCGGTGGGATGCAGGTCAGAGAGCTGTTCTCTCCTTCCTGTGGAATCCACACCCTGAGCCCCGAGGTGTGTGGGCTGCTCCCCACCCCCATCAAGGGCGAGTGGCAAGTGGGGAACTGACCCAGCCTGGGCGCAGTAACCCAGCTAGTGGGAGCATCCTTGCCCACAGGATGCCCTGGGGGAGCTTGCATCCTCAATTCCCCTGTCGCCAGGAGCCCGGAGGTGCCCTGAAGGTGGGAAGCATCCCCAGGCAGTTTTGGATGGGGCTGGAGGAGTTGCTGCTGCAGGACTGTGCCTGCTTCCACTCTGTCTCAGCCAGGCAAAGATCTCTGTGGACATGCTTGGATCATCCTGCTGTGTCAGGGAAATTTTTCAGACATTCAGCCTACATTTCTGCTTTCTTAATCTCATTCTTAATGTTCTTTGCTTAAGCCCTTGGGGCAGTAAATAGGAGGCAGTTTAGCAGGAATAGCTAAGTAGATGTAATGAGATTTCTGCTCAGGACAGCCTTCCCTCTCCGTTCATCTGCGTCATGCCGCTTCTGCTTGAGTCAGCGTCCCCTGGAGACGTGCTGCTTGCTGAGGTCTTCCCCCAGGATTTATATTTAGTTCTTTCAAATCACGACCAATTAGCTTTAGATGCCTCTCCCTCTGTTCCCGTGGCTGAGTGTACGTTCTTCAGCTCCTAGCAAAAACTGGAGACCACAGGTCCTTCCCACCTGAAGTTTGTCCGTTCTCAGTTACAGCTGCTCCTCACAGTGAGGCGGTTTCCTGCAGCATTTCCAAGTGTAGGAACAGGGTTGGTGTTGCACTCCGTTTGACCTCAACATCTCACAGACACGGGAGAGCTTTTGTAGGTCTAAGGCTTCCTTTCTGCTCTAACAACCACTATTTCCTTTTCGTTTCCAAGATTTACAAATTCCTTTAAGTGTTCCGCAGTTACTGCTTTCAATTGACTTTATTTACTTTTCACTTTTGTCCTGCCTCATTCTTTCTCACCTTGCAATTAAGTTCTCTGAACTCCTGCCCAGTCTTTCTCCTCCTCCCCTTTCACACCTCTTTTTCTTCCCAGGAGTGAGACACTCACTGGGATGGGCAGCAGCTGCAAAGACCCACAGAGAATGGAAGCTGCTCTTAGCCCTAAAATGCAACCGTAAATGAGGGCTAACATCCCTGTACCCCACATTTCACACAGCTGATAGGAAATTTGCCTCCTGAGCCTGCTGCAAACAGCTCCCAGTTATCCTGATGGTCCTCCAGTGCTGTACTTCTGCAGCCATTCTTGCCCTTGGATGCCCCCAAAGCCCTTCTGCTGCACCCCAGGGAACAAAAACCACACCCTTGGCACCCATTGCTATGAGAAGGCAGTACACTGGCAGGCTATGACATAGTCCTCCTATTATTTCAGACCCTTGGAACTGGAAAACATAGAAAAACAACAATTACACTTAATGACTGTGGGGGCACAGTGCAGGACTCCAAGCCTGGGCCAGCTCTGAGAGGCCAAGCCACCTTCCAGCAGGCTGGGCACAAGCCACTGTGTGCCCACGGAGATGGGGATTCTGTCCCTGGCTTGGGGAGGAGATTGAGGTGGCTGCCATCAGATGGAGAGGTGCCTGTGTTGCACGGCCACAGAGCCCAGTCTTGCCAAGCAACACCAGCAGTAAGGGCTTGAGCAGCTTGGGCACAAAGTCACCTGAAACTGCAGGGTGCTCAGCTGAGCTGCTCCAGTTGTCTGAGCTCACCTGGACCAGCCTCTCCTGCAGAGCTCACCCCAGGCAGCCACAGCTCCTGAGGGGCAGGTGGAGGTGCAGAGGAATGTGTAGTAGCAGGGAGGTTTGCTCCGTGTGTGGCAATGAATAGTAATGGGTGCAGTGTCACCCACTTCTCCTCCAGCACTGCCTGGCCTCCTGCTGACCTGCCCAGCCTGCCCTCACCTGAGCACCAAGTACCAGCTGGAGAGTGGGATGGATTTGTTGAGGGGGGCTGTCAGGGAGCTGTCTCCACACAGGATTAAGCATTTTTCATTCAACATTTTCGTTCCCTGCTATTGCAGGAGGTTTTGATGCAGCAGGGTGCCTTAGCACAGTCTAGCTTGGAATTAGTTTTCTTAACAGTAAGTCTGAATTTTGTTATAAGATGCTGGAAGCTTTTTTTGGCCTGTGGTGTGCAGGGAGATGTGAACAGCTCATCCTGGGGTCTCTGTTGCCCGTGAGTGTACGGTCGCTGATGGATGTTGTTCCTTACAGGTCCATGCCTTTGCCAGTGTGTTTCAGCCTCAGCCCAGCCTCCTCCCATAATGTTTATCACCTCTGAAAACACCCACAGCATTTGAATCAGTCTGTTTGGGAAGTAATTGATGTTATCAGATGTATGTGTCAGAAGGAATTTGTCCCTAGAGCAATTAGGTTGGTTGGTTGTCTTTCATGGGATCTCTCTTGATTTATATAAATTGCAGTAAATATAGGCTTGGCCTCCTGTTAGTCAGGCTGCGACTGGTCCAACCAGGGTGATGAAAAGCTCCTGGGTTTAATGTCTCTGCATAATTTCTTGTAGGTGAGCTCCTATATTTGCTGCCTGCACGTGTGCACGGACGGTCACCAGTGGCCCTCCCTGAGCCCTGCAAGCAGCAGCTGCACACTGCAACACAGAGCAAAGCAGCTTCACGCCACCCCTGAGCCATCATGTTGGCCCAAAATGCCAGATTCCTGCTTCAGATTCCTGCTCAGAGCAGCTGGCATGAGATGCCTCCGTTTGGCTCTTCCTGTTATGTTGTAAATTGATGTTCAAATAGTAAGTGATGTGAAATGGTGCCCTTCCTGTGACAGCTGCGGAAGAAGTGTGTGTGTATCATACACAAACAGGCTCTGACCCAGGCACCTCAGGGTTTGAGTAAGCTTGTTGATGGGCTTCAGATATACCATGTTAAGTGCTTCCTGGGTCAAACCCCAAGGAAATGCCTGCTGGTTCTGGAAGGCAAAACAGCCATGGGATGTGCTGCGGGAACAAGCAGGGTAGAAAGCCACCCCAGGATGAGAGCATGCTCTAGCCCCTGTTTAAATCAACCTGTGGATCTCGGGTCTAGAGACCTCCCTCTTGCAAAGCCTCTGCTCTGGAGAGGGCAGGGAAGTCCCATCTCCAGTCACAAAGAAAAGTAACATATTTTCTCCCCTGGGGAGTAGTTCTGGAAGAGATGAAATTGTGCCAAGCCAGAGCTGTCCCTGTCTGGCAAAGCCAGTTCGCTCTCACAGACCAGACCTCAGACCTGCCCTTTCACAAGTAGCCGGGTCCTCCCAAACTCTCCTGCCCTTGTGGTGCCTCCTGATGGTGACATCCATCCCTTGCCCTAGCCAGGCTAGATCTCACTTGTGGTGAGCTGAGGTTTTCAAGTCTGGTACTGCCACCGCAGTGGTTTGGGAGAAATGTAAACCAACCAAAAAATGAAACAGTTCTCAGGACCCAGCTGCCGAGGCTGGGACAGCTCATGGGCGTTCACTGTGTCCCAGAATGACTTCCACCCCAACAGCAATCACGGTGAGACACCTCTTGTGTCTTGAACTGCTTCCTTCCTCTGTGCCTCCCTTGCTGCCCCTGCCCCTGGGCCACGTGGAACAACTTGCGGTTCCCAGTAGTGTAGGTGGGTGCATTCCCCAGGACCAGGGGCTCCCTCATGACCTATTTGCAGCATGGAGGGGACTTTGGCACTGTCACCCTTGTGCCCTTGCTCCTTGTCTCCCTGCACCCAGAAGTGGGCACTCACCACCAAAGCCGTGCCATCGCCACCAGCTCATACCACGATCTACCTGTGTGCCCTTGGCTCACCCCTCTGCACCAGAAAGTACTTCCAGTGAAACTGCCTGCTGAACATAATCCCAGAGAGTTGCTGCAGCACAGCTGGCAGGTGCAAATAACTTCCTAAATCAAGGTGCCACTGTTACCCAGGGTGCAGAATTATAACTTGCCCAAAAAGAGAAATCTTGACCATTGTCAAGAAATGCCTTAGTGAGCATTGCTGATGGTGGTGCTCACGTATCTTACTGCCTCTGAAGCATCCTAAAATGCCTAAGAGGTTGTATAAATACATATTCTAGACAATATTCATGCCTCACATGTTAACACAACTGTTAAGCTACAAACAGGTGAGTAAAGAGAGGAAGGAAGATGCTTGATTGCTGTAGGAACCTAAAGGACAGTGGAGCCAGGGAGCAAACTGTTTTTTCTGGCTTTGCCCAGAGGCAATTCTCTGATCATCATATCCAGAATTCATGCGTTCCTCTAAGGTGAAGGTCCTGGATCACGTGCTGTTTGCTCCAGGGCCAGCTAGAGACAGAATATCCCTGGATTTCTTCTTGTTGTGACTACTACAAGTGGGTATTTAGTATTTGATGCTTAATCAAACAGAAACGTGCATAAATGTTATGTAATTATAGTAATAATGATAAAACCCAAACCCAAACGACAGAATGTGAGAAGACACCAAATTAACTCTGAAATTAGTCAGACTGTCACAAATGAGAAAAATGCTAGATGTCAGTGGAGCCTTAATTCCCACCCACCTCTGGGTGACACGGGTTGACAGCCTGTAATTGCACCATGACACACCAGTTTGCCCACAGGGCTGGGATGAGGGTTTTCAGGAGGAGCAAGGTGGCAGGAGAGGGGAAGCAAGCCGAGCATGGCCGGCAGTGCCGGTCACCCCAGCTCCCTGCTCCATCCCAGCGTCCCTCCTGCATCAGCCGTGGGTCTGGGACCCTTCACTTCCCCTTTTGCCTTTACTATCCACCTCCAGTACGTGCCTTGGTTGTGTGCACCCAGGTATTCCCTGTGCAGGCTTTATAATGGGGAATTTCCTCACAGATGCTTCTGCAATGGTGTCACTGTGGCAGCAATTTGCAGCTGCTACTGATGCTGTCTCCTCTGTTCCCTTGCAGGCACAGGAAAGCCTCCCCTCTGAGCTGTGCACTGAGGGGACTGGGGCCAGTCTGCCCATCTCATCTGGGGTGCTCAGGGAAGGATATTTTCAGTGTGCAGAGCACATTTTGGTGCAGCTGTGCATGCCTAGCCTGCCTCAAAATCACACATTGCTCTCCCTGCTTGCTGGGTGTCTGGGAGATAGGGAAATCAGATGACCCGTGGGTTGACAGGCTGGAGGCAGAAATATCACAAGTTCAGCAAGGGTAGATCCCCATTCTCTGGCAGGGCCATTAGCTCCTTCAGTCTGTCACTTTAGCAAGTCATTGTTCCTCTTTCCCTTCTTTCCTTCTCAACTGCATCACAGAGGCAGTGATCTTTCAGGCAGGAGCCTTCCCTGTGCACAGCCCAGACATGTTCCCAGAGCACTGTCTCTCCTGTCACAGATGGGAGCATGTATTCCAGCTGATCTCCAGTATGTGACCATGTAATTAATTCTCCTAATCCACAGGTGAAGTGAAAGCTGCACAAGCAACTTTACTTGGATGCTACTAAAGTACATCTAGGCAAGAGTGATAATATATTGCATTTATGTACCCTAGACCAGCTATTTGTTATATCATGTACCATGCTGGTCAAAACATGTTCTGAAGGATGAAACTGGTGGTTTAAAATGTTGACCTATCAGTTTTTCTGAGTACTTTGATTAGTTCTTATTTTCTGTTTGCACAGCACCATCTAAATTCAGCTTTCCCTCAGGTCTTAAACAGTAAAAACTGCAAACAAAACCCATTTACAGGCAGATCCAACCCTCCAAAGTGTTCTTCAAAAGCATGGCTGGTATGAGGGGAAGACCACAGGTGACCTCACCATCCTGCAATGATGCCGACCTTCATCAGTCCTCCCAAAGCAAGGAGAAACACTGAGGCATCTTCCCCATGCCCAGCTCTTCCGTGGTGGTGGTGGTTTCATAGTACACCGCAGCAAACCATCAATTTGGCAGGAGAATTCTCAGCTGTGCAGTGACACCTCCCAGCCTTGTGACAGCAGTCCTTCTCTGCTTTCTTGTAGGGGTATAAAAGCCAGAGGCAGGTCACTGGGATGTAGCTTTGTGAGAGCTGATGTGCATACTCCTGCTGAAAGACTTGTCTGGCAGAGCCTTAGTTAGTCCTGTCAGTGGGTGCCTGGAGACCCTGGTGTGAGCCTGGGTGGAGACGGGCACTGCGTGGGTGTAAATATATGTCGGGTAAATATGAAATTACTTTGTACTGGGGACAGGTGTCTAGAATTTCAAGGAAACCATGTTGATATCTGCCTACCCTTGGATCAAACCCAAGGAGGCCCTGGCACTCGGGGTGCTCCAGCTTCTTCTGATGGTGCAGCCAAACTCTCCTGCTGGCCCAGCTCTGCAGTCACAGAGGAAAGGCTGCTTGGATCTTCACTCTGCCCCTAGAAAAAACCCCACCCCTTTTTCTCAGAAGAAAATCTTCCCTTCTTCCCTTCTCCAAGTGTTATTCATTCCTAGCTTATGCAGGGAGCAGTTTTTGATATTCCTGCAATACCTTTTTGGCAACATTCCCTCCCTCAAGGAGAGAGGGTGGGCACAGCCATCCCCTGGCCTGACAGCAAGCAATACCCTTAGCAGCTTCTTCAATGCTTAACTAAGGGGTCAACACCTTCTGCAAGATGCCCTCTCCTCTTAATGTGTCACCGTTGACAGCTTCAGTGCAACAGTGCTGTGGTCCAGTATGGATTGGCATCCTCGCCTGCCCAGTGTGTCCCTCCGTGTGACCCTGCACCGTGCTGACCTGACACTGACAGCAATGGACTGTGGAGCCTCTCCATAAATTCAACTTTTGGATGAATGAGTAAACTAGCAGCTGTTCTCTATTTGCAGTTACTGAGACATTCCTGGGGCTGGATGGAGCCCAGCCATAACAGTAATTGCCCACATTAGGATGACAGGGATGTTGGGGTCAGCCTGACCAACCTGCAAGCAGCCCTTCTCTGGGGAGGCAGATGAGATCAGAGCTATGAGGAAGAGTGAGGCAGTGTTCCCTGCAATGACAGCCCTTTGCCATCCAGCAAATTCATGGTGAGGGTGTAACAGGGATACGTGGTGTGCTCCATACACAGACTTTATTTCTTGATATTAAAAGCTTAAAAATCACTTTTGCTGCTGTGATGGAAAGCTTTGGTGGCCCCATCACAGGAGCACTGCTATGCCTGGAGTGTGGTGACTTGGTGGTTTACCACTCATGGTGGATGAGACTCCTCTTGCTCAGTGGTGAAGCTGGCCACTGGGAGACTACTTTGTCCTGCCAGTGCTTCAGTTTAAGGAAATGGACTGACTCCACTAAAAACAGTGAGGTGGCAAGCTCAGAGGCAGAGCAACACAGCATCCCTGAAGCAAAGAGAGCAGCTGTCACTGCTGCTTGCTCCGCTGCTGCCATCCTGCCACGTGAAGGCAGCCGGGGCTGTTGCCAGGGCTCAGCTCCAGAGACACCTGAGCACCACCTCCACTAAGCAGCTTTCCTTACAGCTCCCTGCGGCAGGATCAGCACTGTGGATGAGCTGAGGCCACCCATGCGGTGCCAGGACCGGGGTCTCCACAGCTGGATGCAGGTTGGGCAGAGCCCTCCTTAGCAGGGAGCTGTGGGCAGCTCTGGGCTTGCACAGAGCAGGGACACTGGAGCCTGGTGCCCCATATGGTCTGGCCACAGGTCTCTGTTGGCTCTCTTCCTGCTGCCACAGCCATGTAATCCCTTCCCAAGTGAGCCAGGAAAAATCTTGCAGTGGGTGCTTGGTGTATCACATCCTGCCTGAGCTCCATCTGGCCTGGAAATGGGAGGGGGGGAACCTTAGTCTGCAGCTCCATGTGCAGTGCTGAGCTGCCCAGAACTACCCTGAATACCCTTTTTCTGATAGCACAACCAAGGGGGAACTGCTGAAACACGGGCATCTTTTCTTCTTTTATTTTTATGTTTTTGTGGGGCGTGACTGCCTTGCGCTGTGTGCTGTGCACAGCAAACAAATGGGTGTTTTCAGGGCTGGAGGGCTGCCTGGCAGGAGCATTTTGGGGCTGGCTCTGCAGTGAGGTGGCCATTTGTCCATCTGTGGAGCTGCCTGCAGCTGCCTCTGGCATAGGACGCCTTTGGCAGCACCGCCACAGATTAGCTGAGGGGCTCCAGCCCAGCTCGCAGGTAATGGGGAGGTGGAGGCCATGATGGTGGATGAGGAATCATCCTCCTGCCTTGGCTTTTGTCATTTGCCCTGCCTGGGCACATGCCTCGTGTCAGGGTGTGCAATCCAGCACAGGGCTTGGACCCCATCCCTGCCAGCTGCTAGGGCAGCTGAGATAGCACATGCCCACATCCTGCAGTAAATCTGGGCTGTAACAGTGCCTTGCTTGGTGCTGGGGATGGAGATTCCCCACCTGCCTCACCCTGACCAGCACTCACCAGGGTGTCTCCCGTACCTCCTGCCTGGCAGCAGCTCCAGTCCCAGAGTTTGGGCTGGCTTCTGCTGGCATAGCCTGAGGAGGGAACCAAGGGGCCAAGAGCAGTACCCAGGGGAGGCACCACTGAAGCCTGTCAGGGTTAGATACCTGCAACCCCAGCCAGGGCAGAGGCAATGCTGGGCCCTGGGACACGGCAGTGGTGCCCAGAATCCCAGAATCTGTGGTTTGTCCCAGCCACATCCTGGCTCCATGCCAGGAAAGCGGGGTCATCCCAGCATCTACAGAGGTGCACACCCACCAGCACCACAGCCATGAGCATTTTAAGGAGCAAGGGGCCAGATGGCCCCTTTTCACAAGCTGCCTTTGCAGCTTTGAGGGTGTGCATGACAGACCCAGAGTTTCAATTTCTGCAGGTACTGAGCCCCACCACCCCTTTAACACAGTCCACACCTCTGTCACCTGGTGAAATGTCACCTCCAATGGGTTATGGCTGTGGCAGTGGTGAGGTGATGTGCCCTGTGTCTGCCCCTCTCAACAGAGGCACAAATTAAGCCAGTTAGCGGGGACACAGTCTTCAGATCTGATAAGTGGTTAATTTTGCTTCCAGAGTGGTGTGGCAGGTTGCACAGAGACAGAGATGGTGTGCCTGTCCCTTGCCTCAGCCAAACATGCAAATAATAACAGCTGGGTAATCTTGGGTGCTCGGTGTAACCCTGAGGCATTCCTTATTTGCTTTGCAGCAGCAAACATTCATGTCTGACAAGCAAATCTTTCTTTTGACAGTTTTCTTTTTTTTACAGCAAACCTTCAACTTTTCTGAAGGGCCTTGGAAAAGCTAATCCTGACATCTGAGGTTTCACCTACCACCCACCATGCATGTCAGTGGTGGGAACACTGGATAGTTGGGGTTGGCACATACTGGAAGTGTACTTCCATTTTTTGCCTGCCAGGAAAAAATCCCAGACCCCGGAAATACCTCTTGCCAAGGAAGGGAACAGTGTTAGATAGATGCTGAGCACTCAGAAATCATCACTCTTCCTCTAAAGGAGGAAGGCTTAAAGTTGTGCCTGGGTGATGTGAAGTGCTGCCCCACGCAGCCTCAGAGGGGGACGTGGGAGTCACTTTGAGCAGAGACATCTCATTTGTTCAGTGCAAAGGCCAAGCTAATCACCAGCCTGCCACAAAACCAAGAAACCAAAATATTCACTCTGTGGTCTGTTCTGGCTTCTCTCAGGCTGCCTTGGAGCATCTGTGACACCTGCATCCCCCACTGAAACACAGATCTGTTCCTGTCAGGCACTCGGACCTGGTTCCTTGGTGTCAAGCCGGCTCCTAAGCCACTGCTTAATTTGGTGTAGGACATGATGGCACAGTGCATGGTGGGGCCAGGGTGACACGACCCTGCTGATTCTGTGTGCATGGCACAGAGCCTGCAGCACCTTCCTGCTGAGGAAAGGAGTGTGCTGGAAGGGTAAAATGCATGAGAGGACAAAAAGCAGCTGAGGAAAGCAGCCTGAGACCCTTGATGACCTGTCTGTGCTCCTGGCATCTCCTCGCTCCTAGGTACCCCATGCCAAAACAAAGCCCACATGAATGCATGGTGGGCTCTCACCTCCACCTGGGATGTAGTTGGAAAGTAAATTGGTGAGTTTACTGGGGGAAGAGGAGGCATGCTCTGGTCTGTTCCCTCACAGCACGGTGCCGCTGCTCCCACGTGGTTCCTCCTCTCTGTCATCCAGCTTGGAGCCATTGCCCCCAGTGCTTTCCTGACTCACCTTCCCAAACCATCTCCTCCCGCCCCACTCGCGCAGAGCTGCAGGGTGAGGGCGTGCATTCAGCAGAGGTGTGATGCTAATAACAAGGTGTAGGGCAACATAAACAGGAAATCCTGCCATAAGATACCTCCATAAGCACTTAATCAGGCTTTCAGAGTGAACCATCACCCCAAAGAGATGGAGCAACCATATATCCTCTTGTAATGCCGGGTGGGAATGCTGCTGTCAGGGTGACGGAGTACTGTGCCAGGTCCAGCATCCTTGCCTTTGGCAGCTGTACCCTCCTGAAAGCAAATGTGAAAGGGAGTCAGATGCCTGGCAAATCCAAAGGAGAAAGGTTGACTTGCCAAAACTATTTAGTCTATTCAAGGCAGAGCAATAAATGCTTGTCTGAGTAGCGTCTACTATTAGTGGACCTGTTCCAGAATGGTAGGAGATGTGATTAAAAAAAAAGTGTTTTCCATTTAATAACTAATTAAACAGCCTAACTTAGCCAGGGACCGCTGCAGTGGAACTGAATCCAAAACCTAAAAGAAATAGCGGTAGCTATAGCCCAAAGCCTTAGCAGTGAATGAGTGATAGAGCAAAAACATCTGTCCCTTGGAAGAAGGTCAGAAAAGGCTGATAGTCCTCTTCCAAATGGAGAAAAACCTCTCCAGACTGGGAAATAAAACTGTTCCCATTGGACCCATGCCCTCCAGTCCTTGACAAGCGGGCCAGGGCAGTGGCAGATGCTCTGTCTGCTGCTGTGGTTCAGGCATATGGCTGCGCGTGGGCTGCAGTGGTCCGGGCTTAGCATGGAGCCAGGGAGATGCTGCGCTGCCAGAAGAGTGGCTGGTATGCCCCAGCCAGGCCCTGGCCCTTCTTGTGGTGTTGCTGGTCTATTAAATCATCTGCTGGGCTGACAGCTCCCCAGTGTCCTCATGGCTTTGCCTGCAAAGCTGGCTTAATTCCTGGCCTTGAAACAGGCTGGGAACACAGCATGCATGGGGATTTGCAGTTCTCAGCACGTTTATCAGGGAAAACCTTTTCCATGAAAGTTAGGGTCAACCCACAGCCTCCCCCATCACATTATGCTTGCATAAGCGATCATGTTGACCTGGGTTTCCTGATGTTGCACTGCTGCCAGCTTTTTATCTGCTTTCCTCAGCACATGGGGCATCCTGCCTTACCTTGGGGGCTGTTTTTACAGGATTTGTATGAACCAGGTTGCCTGGGTTGCATTTGCCCTGGTGCTGCGTTTGGCAGAGGTAGATAAGGTAAAAAACTACTCTGAAGAGGAGCAGAGAGGCAGCAAGGTGCCCGTGCATGTCCACAGGGAAGAAGGCTGGAAGCTCAGAGTGTGATGCCTCATGCTGGGATGCAGCACCAGACCAAGGGGTCCCCACAGCAGCGGCCACTGAGAGCATGAGCAGAGACCTCACCCCACCTGGCTGTGCATCCGGAATTGCGCAGCCAAATCAGGTAGGAAAAAATTGCCTCAACAGGTGCATTTGACAGAAAAATCTTTTTGGTTTTTTTCTCTGACAGGTTCCCCAGGCAAATCTGGAACAACCCACAGAGGATGAGTTGGGCACAGTTCATGCTTAAAGCGGGCCGTCATCTCTCCAGTGATGGTGTCTTATTTCTCTCTGTGGGCACGGCTGCCAGGCAGAGCAATAAATCTTTCAGATGGAAGTACTCGGCGTGGACCTAAATTCACATCCCTTTCTGCAACCCTCTCAGCTGCATAGCAGCAGCTCTTATTGCTGCTCCCAGCCTGCTTATCTGAGCACAGAGCCTTTTCAGGCTGCTGACACCTGCCTGCCTTGGGTCACGCTTATTCCTGCTACTTTGGGATGAGGCAGAGAGAGAGTGACTCTTCCTGTCAGAGGCTGCACTGGTTCATTTATCAACGAGGCCACTCTGCATGCCACAGTGGCTGGACTGTGCTTGTCTGCAGGAGGGATTTGGGGTGTGTGTTTGACCTGCACCTGGAGCAGCCCCAGCATGGCCCCACTGCTACGGAGGATCGGAGTGCCCCCTGCACTGCTCCAGAAAGGATCATAGAATTATAAAAGCATAGAATGGTTTGTGTTGGAAGGGACCTTGAAGATCATCTAGTTCCCATCTAACCCCCTTACCATGGGCAGGGACACCTTCCACTAGACCAGGTTGCTCAGATCTCCATCCAACCTGGCTTTAAACACTTCCAGGGATGGGGCACCCACAGCTTCTCTGGGCAACCTGTGATAGTGCCTTAGCACCCTCACAGTAAAGAATTTTTTCGTAACATCTAATCTAAACCTACTCTCTTTCAGTTTGATGAAGGAAAGCAATTGAGTGCTGGGAGTGGCATGTACATATTTATTCCAAAATAACCCACGACATGCCAGTTGCGGTGTTTTGGGCCCTTGGAGTCAGAATTTGTTCAGCCGCCTCTTCTCCTGACCTCCAGGCTGGGCTTCTCTCCTCTTATCTCAGCTGATGCTATCACTGTTCCTCCCATGCCCGCAGATACGTGTCATGTGGTAAAATCTCCCTCTGGGGGAAGCTGCTGTCCCAGCCTGGCTGCCAGTGAGCCTGACATGATCCTTCTTTTCAAATCAGGGTGGAAAGGGGTCAGGAATAAATGTTTCTCTATTTTTTAAAGCATCTTTCATCCAAAAAAGCCAGTACGGTATCCTGCCCTTTCATCTGTATATGAGAGCTGGTGAAGGAAGATTACAGCTTAAACCCCTCTCAGCACAAAGCACAACTCTGGACTTTGTAAAATCTGGATTGTTCCTACCTCCAGTGTGAGTTTGGGCAAGTCCCTCACCCTGGCATCACTCTGGGGTAAGGGAGCAAGGGCAGATGGGTCCCTGTGAGTAAGGGTTTGTTTTTTTCCCAGTCTGTATTTTGCTGGGTGGGGAAACACTGATTCTGTGAAAGCCGCTTGGGAAGCTATGGACTGGAGCTGGATACCCAAGTCATTGCCTGTTTTGCCACAGAAACAAGTCCCTGATGGTAGGTAGATGTGTCTGTGTGCACACAAACACACCCTCACGTGTGCACTCCTTCTCTGGTGGCACTGAGGATGTTTTTCCTCACACACTAGTATTTTGCTGAGCTCAGATGTCCCTGGCAGAGGAAGCCTGAGCAGCATCATGTCTGAGGGACCCAGGGCTGCCTGCTGGAGCTGAGGAGGGAGGAGCAGTGGTACGGCTTTCTGCTGGCCGATGAGATGAGTCATTTGGGCCCTTCCACTCTCTTTACCATCAAAAATAAGGTGGTAAGTAAGCCTTGTAATACCCAGCTTAAAATACAGCTCTGCAGTTAAAAAAGGAATCACAGAGTATGCTGAGTTGGAAGGGACCCACAAGGATCCTTGAAGTCCAACTCTTATCCCTGCACAGCACCATGCCCAAGAGTCACACCACATGCCCGAGAGCACTGTTTAAACAATTCATGGACTCTGGCAGGCTGGTGCTGTGACCACTTCCCTGGGGAGCCTGTTCCAGTGCCCAACCACCCCCTGGGTGAAGAACCTTTTTCTAATATCCAGACTAAACTTCCTCTGACACAACTTCAGGCCATTCCCTCAGGTCCTGTCACTGGTCACCACAGGGAAGAGCTCAGTGCCTGCCCCTCCTCTCCCCCTCACGAGGAAGTTGTAGCTGCAATGAGGTGTCTCCACAGTCTCCTCTGCTCCAGGCTGAACAGAGCAAGTGACCTCCACCACTCCTCATACGGCTTCCCCTCAAGGCCCTTCACCATCCTCATTACCCTGCTTTGGATCCTCTACAGTAGTTTAATATATTTTTTATATTGCAGTGATCAAAACTGCACACAGAATTCAAGGTGAGGCGAGGACAGGTTTGCTAACAGTCTTACTGCTGTTTCCCTGTGTGCCATAATTGCTCTGTGTGTATGTCCGTGACAAAGAGGCAAAAAATGGAAATTTAATGTAGGTTCCCTGAGCATAGTGTTTAAGGGAGGCACTGGGGGGAAAGGTGGGCAGATTCACTCTTCATTACCTGCCTAGTGATCAATAAAGTCTCCTCAGATGCTGAGGCAATGCTCAAACAGATGAGCTGAGTGGCTTTTCTGTGCAACAGAATTTTGGAGAACAGCTGGTCACCTGGGCTCGATATCCCTCTTGTAATACACAGGTGAGACTCTGGTCCAGGGGCTTGCTCCAGCCTCTTGATTATAAAGGACATGGCATCCCAGAGGATTTGGGAGAAGCTCTGATAAAGGCTGTGCCTGGAGTGAAGGCACAGACTGTGCCTTGTGAAACTAACTCTCCTGGGGCCCTGCCCCAGCAGCTCAGCCAGGGGCTGTGCCAGAATTCCAGGCTGCAGCTGGTGGGAGCAGGACACAAGACATGGTCACCTTGTCCTGGATGCTGCCAGCTCCTGCAGAGAAACCTCCAGGGGTTGGGTCTCTCTCCATACACATATATATATATCCCATGCAAAGTGTGGATACCTCTCAGGTTTCTCCCCAGTGCATCACTTTGGGGAGATGTTGGAGTCCTTACCTTGGTCCTGGATTTGTTCTCAATTTGCCAGAGGGAAAAACAGTAAAAGAGGGAATGGGAGTGTGTAGGAATGGTCTGCTTTTCACAGCACATCTCCCTCAGCACAGAGGCTGGAGGGAAACATCACCAGTCTGAAGAGCTCAGGACCAGGGGTCACCTCTAAGCTGACCCCTTTGCAACCAGACACTGCCATGAGGCAGCTGCCAGGGCCTTGGCTCTGGAGATGGCAGTGCCCTGTGTGCCTCCCACCCACCTGTGCCCAGGCAGGGCTGTCGGGTGAGGAGCGGAAACGCTTTGCTCCCCACCCTGCTGTGACTCACAGGGCGCCTGCTCTGCCTGAGCTGCCGTAACCATTTCGAAACGCACTGCTCTCTGACCCATTCCTCGGGCAGGTGTCCCCTTGGCAGGTCCCTGGTGCTGCAGTGACCCTTGAAGAGCATCCTGCCTGGCATGGGACAGTGGCTTGTGGGCCACTGCGATGTTCCTCCTAATGCCCTGTGCCAGCCCTTGCCCCTGAGCTCCATGGGGATGCTCTGTCACCAGCCATGAGAGCCAGCACCACCTGCATGGCACAGAAACAAGGCATGGGTGTTGCAGAGATGCCTCTTTAATTGCCCTGAAAACTACCACTCTGAGTTCTTGATCATCCTTTGACCTGTCCAGACAATCGTGATGCTATTTTTGCCTCATCTGGATCTGTGCTGCAATATGTCATATGAATACAGCCTGTCACTGTGATAGCTCTCTTCCTTCCTAATCTCTCCTCACTGTTGTTGGTCATGTGCAAGAGAGTGACTCCTTTCCTGTGACAGAAGAGTGTCATGCCTAAAGGATTACTTTCAGGCAACCCACAGGAGGTTCATCTGGGCAGCCACAAGTTACTTTGTTTTACACTATGTTCCTTAAACCCATTGTTTTGCCTTTCTAGCATCACATGGAAGAGACTTCCAGGTTCTGTTTTAGTTTCCTCTGCTACTCTTCAGCAGGTTTGGTGCCTAAAATCCCATGGGACTTTGCAGGAGCTGAGCACTGCTTTGGAGAAGCAGCAGAGACCAGCCAGTGGGAACTGCCACAAGAGCAGTTTGAGCTTTCACACAAGCTGTAGGCTCCAAGAGGATATGCCTAGGTATCCATGGCTCCAGTTGCTGCCTCAGGTAGTCTCTGGGCTGTCTGGCTGTGATCACCATCCCAGAGGCTGTGAGTGAAGCATCCCTGGCAAGGGACAGCCAAGCCCACCTTGTCATCATCTTGCCACCACAATTTTCATAGAGATCCACGATGTGGGATCTGCTGGGAGGTGATTCTGGGGTTCAGTCCCCTCAACCTCCTTTCCACTTTAAGCCCCAGCTTACTCCCAGGCGTGCCCCTTTCACATGGTGATAAGGAGCTGCCGGCATTCATGCCATGCCAGTGCCAACACCTTCAGCGTGGCTGCCGGAGCATGTGGAGTTGGGAGAATCTCTCTTGGTGGGACAGCAAGGGCTCCCTGGGTTTGTGCTTGGCAGGAGGCTGAGTGGAGCTCTGAGACTTCTTCCAACAAACCAGAACTGCCACAGTCCCCTGATACAAAAAGTTTGTGTGGAATAAACACGCTGTGCTGGTGGGAACCTGTTTGAAAGCTGACAGGTTTGCTCTGTGTCCCATCAGGGACTGTCTGTTCCCCTGCGGCTGGTGCAACCCTGTGCCACCTCCTTGGCCATTTCAACGGGAATGAACCCATGTATGTGCCTCTGTCTCACCCGGGTCAGACACGCCCAAATGGGTGACTTTTCTCAGTTCAATGATGATGGAGCTGCAGGATGGAATTGCCCACCTGGGGAAGAGCACCTTATGCCTGCAAAATAGTATGTGCTCTGCTCAAGAAACCCTTGGGTTTCCAAAGACATTATAGCAGCCAGAAACACCCCTTCCTAAAGCAATCAGGGGTCAATAGCCTTTGGGTGGGAGAGAGAGACTTTAATCTGAATCGGATACCTGAGATATTTCAAGCAAGAGAAGGAGTGGAAAGGCTGCTGCGAGTGGAATTTCCACCCAGTGCGGGCAGCCCAAGGACCTGGGGCACAAAAAAGCACCAGGGGAGTTTGCACCAAAGCACTGGGAATAAAACAGCTGCTTTGCAGGGAGCTGTGCCCCTGGCTCTCCTGGCAAAAAGGCCTCTTGGAGGGTGGGTGTCAGGCCTTTTATCTGCACTGCCTTTGTAGTGATAAGGCTCTGGTTCTTGACAATACCAGAGATCAAATGCGGAAATCAAAAGAGGGCTTTAAAAAGAGGGCTTTATTTCAAGCTGAAGGAAATAAAATGGCCACCCTGCCATCCTGAGGGAGCTTTAGCAGCCTTAAAACAGGCAGCTCCAGCTCTCCACTTTCACACAGCAAAGCAAAATCCGTATTTGGTTTGTGTGCATTAAGGGGGCAGAAGAGTCCTGTGTGAATTTGAAAACTCATAAGGAAAAAAAAAGGAAAAATCCTGTGTTAGGTTTAGAATAAACAATGTTTAGCTGTGTTTTGCAGTTTGTGGTTTTTTCAGGCACAACCATCAGCAGACTCATCAGACTGAATAATTTCGGAGCTGTGCTTAAGCCTGCTGCTTTATTCTTTATTGCCATCAGAAGTTAAACAGAAACAACTGTTCCTCTTTACCATCCTTTTTAATTTTCTCGTCCTTTTTTTTTATGTGTATAATAGAATTGCAGAGTCACAGGATAATTTCAGGGACAAGGAACCCAAGCCATGGCCAGCTCCATAGCTAGACCAGGTCCTCAGGACTCTGGTTATGAATTTTTCCAGGGATGGAGATCCCAGCTCCTCACTGGGCAACCTGTGCCAGCGTTTGACAAACCTCATGGCAAGATACTTTGCTTTTAATGAACCACATTTTCCCTTGTCTCAACATGTGACCATTTCCACGGTCCTTTCAGTGTGCATCTCTGGGAAGAGCCTGCCTCTCTCTTCCCTGTAATGCCCTTTAGGCAAGGGACAACATCACTAGGTCCCCCCACAGACAGCATTAGGACTCCCCCCTACCACAACCCCCTAGATGCAGCCCCATGGGTACTGAGTAGAGGGGAATTCTCATTTCCCTCGATGTCCTGCGTACACTCTTGCTGATGTGGCCCCATGGGTGGCCAGCCCTCACCCCACACTTTGCAGATCTCTAAATAAGAAAAGATATGTTAGTCACAGAGTTTGGAGGGAAGATACCATCACTGAGAGTGTTCATAAAATATTTGACTTCTCAAGAAGCCTAAAACCTGTGTTTGCTTAGAATAAAACCACGAGCATGACTTGAGAAATGAGAAAGAGGGAAGGGGATATAATCTTGCAAAGATACGCTGCATCAGAGAAAAGTACGGACAAATATTCATTGGAGGTATTAAACAGGTTCATGTCCCACTCAGGTCAAGGATCTCCTAAGGCTTAAGTGGAAAAAATCTAGCCAGTCCATCAGGAAGGGCGGTGTTTGACCCTTATGCTTTTGCCCCAAAGTTCAGGTTGCTGCCCCATGGAGCACCGGAGGAGCCAGCCTGGGAAGTGGTGATGCTCACCAGCATCCTGAGAGGGATAGCTGTAGAAGGAGGTGGAGGGCAGGAGGTGGAGACACTCGGTGCTGCTGGGACAGTAGTCTCTTGGACAGCTTCCCCCATGCTTAACCCCTCACTCTGGGAGCTAAAAGCCCTGTCATGCAAAGCACCTTTGAAGCACTACCTCCTTCAAACTACTCTGCTGCTTGCCACCACCTCCATGGCTCTGACACTGCTGGAAACCCGGCTGGGCTAGGGCAGCCGTGGCTTGTGCTGGCTGGGGGGGTACAACCTCTGCAGCAGCTGGTGGACATCCCAACCAGCCAGTTCAAAAATGTAGCCCCTTTTTGCCCTTTGCTTCTTCCTCAAGCTACAACAAACTCACGCCCACTGATGTGGCTTCTTGCTGGTGGCTGATCTCCCATGAATTCTGCTCTTCCACCACAGCTTGGACCAAAACTGCAGAGAGGGAATCAGGGAAGGTTGGGCACATTTTGAGACCTGCTTGGTTACATAAAAACATGAGTGTGGCAAAACGTGCACCTCACATCCCCACCTTCCCTTGCTCATTGGATCCCTCATGTCACCCCAAAGCTGGCACATGCTCGCTAAGTCACTGGAGTGCCTTCTGACCACGTGTGCCCCTTCACCTAAAGGGGTTATGTGGCTGCTTTGATGTCATGTGGTGTGCAAGGCACATTGTGACTCATGCCTGACTGCCCTCTAGTAAAGACATCGAAATTCCCTCGGAGGGCAGTTCTGTGCTGGCCCTCTAATTCCCATGCCTTGTTCTCAGGGTGCCAGACAGATTTCCAGCACTGTTTGCAAGCTGCTGGTTTGAGGTGGATGCTGTTAAGAGAGTTCCTGGATGTACCTGTGCTGTTGCCAAACTGCACATGGTTGCCATAGAGATGTAGGACACGTAGATCTGACTGATAATCATCTTTTTTCCCCACCCTTTCTTTCTTTTTGCATTAAATAAAGGAAGCTGCATAGCTAGACATGCCTCTGAGGAGCTGCATTGGGAAATCTTGGCAGTCAAGTGGTGGTTTCAGATATCGAACCTGCAAGCAGCCATGTGTTTACTGGCAGACAAGGGTAATTCTCAGGGAGCAAACCTGCTCCAGAATGGGTGATGGACAGAATCTGGAGAAGGCTTCAGCTCTGCTGAGACCTTATACTGCTGCACAAGGTAGACGTGAACTCAGACCCTGGTTTTGTTATGCACCGCCTCTCCACCCCCAAAATATATGATCTTGTAACAGCAGAAATATCCTTTCCTAATTAATAATCCATCTTTGTGTCCACAAAGCTCTGCCAGCTATTTCTGCCAGCAAATACTGTTTGCACTTTACAGCATGCTAGGATGTGATCTCTATCTATATAAACTTGATTTGCTCCTGTAGATCCTGGATAAAAACAATATAAGGCCTCATTCACTTCAGAATTACCAACTGCTTGGCTGCTGGCATGTGCCCCAGTGCAAGTGATTTTTGAGTGATCTTGCTAGTGTGACTCTTGTTGCTGTTGTGTTTAGAACATGCCGTATCCTTTTGCTTTGGGAGAGCACGATCAGGGCATAAATAATCATACAGCAAAGAAATAGCTGTTCAGACATTTTATGAAAGACCATAACAGAAGCATTTAAGAAAGTGTTGAAGTGTTAGGAGTTTAAAGAAACAGGGCTTCCCACCAGAGCTAGAATTACCTCCTCCTTTGGTTGCACAATGTCCTCTTAAAATGGAGCCCCCACCAAACCTTGTGGTTGTTGCAACGTGAGCCCAGCCAAAACATCCAAGATGAGGAAGGCCTTCGCCTTTTTGGAAACTTTGCTTTTTCTCACAGAAGCCCAGAAGCCACCCTTTGCTCACCTTAGTGAGTCCTCCCTCATGTGAGCGCTGCCATTAATGTCAGAGGAAATGAGTGCATGCCCAGCAGCATGGGACAGCCTTGCACAACCAGGCCTAAATATAAACCGGACATGAAAGATAAAGTCTCCAGTAAATAAAATTGCAATAGCTTGGAGGCCCGGCCAGCTCATGTTAACGTTAGGGGGTGTTGGCTATCCTGGCTTCCCCTCAAATCAAACAAATTCAGCACGTGGCTGAAACATGGGGTTTTTTCCTGAATTAAAAGCATTCTTAAACAGTCCCTATTAACTGGTGTTTCAAAAGTGCCATGACAGGAGGAGATGAGCAGTGTGGCTCCTCCTCATGCTCAGCAGCCAGGACTCTCTCCCTCCCTGCACAGCAGTCAGGACACTTCCTGCAGCAGCTTGCTGTGCTGCCAGCCTGCTGCCTGCCAGCTGGTGGGATGCTCGTGGATGGACACCACACATACACCAGCGTGCTGGGCTTCATCAGAGGGCGGATATTCGGGTTAATTACCTCCCTGAGAGCCAGACTTTCAGAGCATATAATTCAACTCAAATTAAATTGCTCATCAACAGGTAATCAGCTGGCCCAATGAATTTGCTAAGAGTCATAGTTGGTGCTTTCCTATGCCTGTGTTTTGTTCTTTGACACGTTCCAGAATTTAAGGTCAAGGTGGGAAGCAATGATCCCGTGCATCCTGCATGCCAAAGCCTGCCTTCAAACTGCAGCCTCATAATGTCTTTAAATGGTTTTGCGTTGGAGGGTTCAACTACACACCATGTGTAAGATTGCTCTGGCACATCCCTTTTCTGACACTCTTCCAGAAGGAGACATGCCTTCACAGACAGATTTTTGGGCAACCCAGCTGCTGGTCTGGCACAAGATGTGCATTTTTGCAATACAAATGTGTGCAGTGATGATGCTTGAGCTTTCTTGCGTGGCACTTAGAGGGTGTAAACCGACTTGAATTTATACTTGAAGGATATAAACCAGCAGCAGCAACAGATGGATCTAATGCTGGAGATGCTGCAGGCCTCTGAGGATGTGTTGATGCTCTCACCTGCTGCTGGTGACTGCAGGATGTTCCTCACACCTTGTGAGACATAGGGAAATGTCCAGGCTCTTAAAATAATACCCTAACATTAAAACAATGCATCAGTTTGTGTTCTGAGTTCCAGAGGGTTTGCAGGACCTTTTGCACTGGTTTCAGCGAGAGAAATATCACCCTGCAGGGTGGTGGTTTGCAGAAAGCAGCAGGGCTTGCCCGCACACACAGGCAGAGTTTCAAAGATGATGGAGATCAAAGGAAAAGGCTTCAGACAAAGCCACAGCACGGAGTACTAGGCATGTTAATAATTTAGAAACAGTCAAATGTAAGAATAGTCAAATGCAGGCACTGAAGCAGTCACAGGGCTTTCTCAGTGAGTGCATCCCAAGGCAGGAGACAGGCACCAATGCAGGGTAAAGGGCTCTCCCTGCCCGGCTTCCCGTGCTGGCTCACCAAGGAAGGTGACAGACCATCCCCCCTCTTCGGAGGGCCTGGAAGCATGATGCGTTCAGGTGTGTGTGTCTTTGGGAATGAAAACCTCTGGTTTTGCTGGCTGTGCCTTTGGAAAGTCGTGAGTGCACAGATTATGGCCAGCTGCCATCCATTCTGCGCACGAGTAACCTGAACCTGAGTATGCTGAGCGTACCCAGCTGGTAAAACGAAATTTTTGGGTGATGGTTAAAAATTGTTAATAAGTATTATTAGGGGGATGTATTTTTTCTTTGGAAATAAAGGATTTTTAGTCCAACTTTAGTTACCATGTGCCACAGATCTTCCTTAAACCAGAAATAATGAACTTCATCATGAGTAGTGTTCTTAGGTGACTAATGGGATATTGGAAAACTCACTTGGTGATTTTTAGGGATGAGTAAGAGATGGTGTAAAGTGAGAGCCTGTCAGAAAAGTGCTTGTAGTCCTTCAGCGCTGGCTGCATGAAGAGATGAAAATGGGAACCTGAAATGGAGCTCCTTTATAAACCCATCTCACAATATTAAGGCATAAATTTTAGAGGTAACCCACATAATGGCTTTCAGTTTCAAGTCACAGGTAAGATCCATTTTTAATGGTACTATTTTTGCTGTGGTGCTTCTGACAAATGGTCAGAGAAATGTCAGTCTTGGCAGCCCATAAAATTAGCAACATCTCCCTAATAGAGCTAAAGACAGGAGCCACTTTCTGAACCTGTAGGGGCCAGAGCAGCCCTGAGTGTGCAGCACAGCTCAGGCTCCACAGTGCTGCAGAGATGGCTCTCTGGGGCAAAACAGAGCCTCTCCAGGTCCTTGTTCCACAGCCCTTGCTCTTATCAGGTGTGGGCATCCACAGCTCCTCTGGGACACCTGTACCAGTGTCTCACCACTCTCACAGTAAAGAATCTCTTCCTCATGTTCAATCTAAACTTACCCTCTCTCAGTCTAAAACTGTTACCCCTAATCCTGTCTGTGGCAAAAACCTTCTCTCCATTATTCTTACAAAACCACTTTTAGTGCTGAAAGGCCACAGTTAGGTCTCTCCAGAGCCCTCCTTTCTCCAGGCTGCACAATCCCAACTCTCTCAGCCTTTCTTCGCCTATTCCATCCTTCTGGTCATTTTTGTGGCCCTACTCTGGACCCACTCAAACAGGCCCATGTATTTCTTGTACTGGGGGTCCCAGAGGTGGACGCAGCACTCCAGGTGGGGTCTCATCAGAGAGGAGTAGAAGGGAAGAATCCCCTCCCTCCCCCTGCTGCCCACGCTGCTTTGGATGCAGCCCAAGACAGAATTGGCTTTCTGGGCTATGAGTGCACATTCCTGGGTCATGTCCAGCTTTCACCCACCAGTATCCTCGAGTCCTCCGCAGGGCTGCTCTTGATGCATTCATCCCCCAGCCTGTGTCGATACCAGAGGTTGTCCCGACCCAGGTGCAGCACTTTGTACTTGGTCTTGTTGAACCTCATGAGAGTCCCATAGGTGCACTCTTCAAGCCTGCCCAGGTCCCTCTGGATGGCATCCCTTCCCTCCAGTCTATCAACCACACCACTCAGCTTGGTGGTCTGCAAACTCACTGAGGGTGCACTCGACCCCACTGTCTATGTCACTGATGAAGATACTAAATAGTACTAGTCCCAGTATGGACCCTTGAGGGACACCTCTCTTTACTGGTTTCCACCTGAACATGACTATAACCTGTTGGACAGAGCCATCCAGCCAGTTCCTTATCCATCTAACAGCGCATCCCATATCTTTCCTACTTAGTGTCAAGAATGATGTGAAGGATTGCATCAAAGGCCTTAGAGACCCTGCCTGAGACCCTGCCTGAGCTGCAAGGCTTGCATGGTGGGAATGTGCTGTCAGTCCTGGGCTAAGCCCACGGGGCCAGCAGTGTGCTGTGCATTGCCATGCCAGGCACAGGATCAGCCCCCAGGAAAGAGGACCAGGCTGGGGGTGATGGAGGGAAATGCTTACTTAGCACCTAATCTCGACAGGCCTTTTAGTTTAGGAGGTCCTTCAGGTATGTGCCTACACCTTACATATATATACGTATTTATAGAGATTTCAAATCCAAAGTTAAAGTGCAAAGGCTTTTAAAAGCTTTAAAGGATTTAAAGGCTCCTACTAGGAGTGATCCTGGTGCAGAAGAAGAGAGAAAATAAAGTTTTGCTCTGGCTGGAGGAGCAAAAATGCAAAAGAGCCATTGTGGGGAAGTCTGGAGTCATCTTTTCATCCATTTCCAGACTTCACTGCACACAATTTGTGGTCAGTGTCTGTGAAATGGTAGCAGTCAGCCCCTTTCCCACCATGGGCCCTAATGTCCTCTGCTGACGGGCTGCTTCTCACTGCACAGCACAGCGGCAATCCTGCCACCTCACACTACTAAAATAAAAATAACATGAAATAACAGAAAATGAAACTTGGGTCAGTCGCTACTGATTGGCAGTGAATGGAAGGAGAGCAATTTCAGAGAGGGCTGGCATCAGGTAATGCAGCCAAGAGCTGATACTTCAGGAAGTATTCACCATGAAATGTGGGTTTTTTTCCCTCTCTTTTCTTTTCCTCTGCATCTTTTTTATTGATCTGTGAAAGGAGAGCTCTGCAGATGCAGTATCTGAGAGCTGGTGGTATCCTCATGCCTTTGTCTGCAGGTCTTGTCTCTGTAATTGTTTCTGTCTTCCTCTGTACTGTACCTTGGGCTTTCCCTGGGAGGCCTTTTAGCCATCTGAAATTAAAGGTTCTTCTTCCTCAGCCCTTTACCTGAGCTTCTTGCTTCTGCTACTAACCAGCAATTTTCTTAGCACCCTGAATCAATTCAGTTTTTCCATCAGAGGTCAGGTGTTTCAGCCAGAAAGAGCTGCTGGTGGGGGGGCTGTCACCTCTACTTTCAGCCCCAGCCCTCCTCCTCCTCCTCCTCCTCACCCAGCACATGGGAGACTGGTTCAATTTCCATGTCCTCCTTCAGCACAAGCAGCTGCAATTGTGCTGCAGACCTGCATTTCCCTCTTTTCAGTGGTGAAGCAGCACAGCCCCCCTCATATTTCCATTTTTCTGGGGAAATGGGTGGGTGTTTCCGTATCGGTACCTGTGTGCTCAGAGCTGATGGAAGGGGAGGCGTTACCCTGCTCCTCACACCTTGTCCCCTCCTCTGTGCCACGCTGTGTCCGGCACTGTGGGCCCGTGACAGATGGCTGCTCAGTTTGCAGCAGTGTTCAAGCCTGGAGGCGCCGGCATTTCCCAGGCAGAGCGGTAACCGGACGCAGAGATTAGCTCTGGCTCATCTCCATGTTTAAATGAACTTCCCCTAATTAGGGAAATTGCCTGTGCTTACACTTCAGACAGACCCTCCCTGAAACTGCATTCATAAACTTCTCGTGCACTGCTGCACGCAAGCCCAGTGTGGAGTGATGATTATCCCAAGCCCCTGGCTGCTCCCACCTCTGCTGTGGTGGCCACATCACTGCCCAAGGTTTATGCCCTTTCACCTCCTCTTTGCTCGCTTTTCTCACTTCTCACCCCCTCTTCACCTGGAGATATGTAGGTTCCTCTTCCCCCATCTCTCAAGGGTTGCCCTAACACCACCAAAGCCATAACCCCACACCTAAATTTTGTTATCCACCAACCCCTGCTCAAATCCCTACAAGGCCAGCTCATGAAACTTCCCTTACCTCCCCTTGCTAGACATGTACAATTTTTAGGAGACCTTAAGGAAGGACAGCTTCAGGGGTCTGTGAGTGTTCATATTATATTGCCACATTTTTCGCTCAAAACAGACTTTTGGTATATGCTGAAGACAGTGCTGTGAGACAAATAAAGTCTGGGGGAAAAAAGAAAGAAAACCAAACAAATTAAGCTTGTTAAGCTTTATAGACAACTGCTACAAGGCTGAAGCAGGACTTAAAAGCTGGGGTTTTCAAAGGGCCCTGAGGGAAGCAGCCCTGGGACTGACACTGAATTTAATTTGTTCTGTGCTGAAGGAGGCAGCTTTGGATAAATGCCCATATGCATACTGATTCCTCCAACATACACTTTACCAGGTTTAGCAAAAATTAGGAGCTCCAATGCAGCCAGGGAATCCTCATGATGAATAGAGAACAGAATCCAGAGAAAGGGTACTTCCACCTCAGTGAGGATGTCACAGAGCACCACGGCTTTTAATAGAGATATTTCTCAGGAGATGTAATGGGAATTTATCAGCATACACAGACAAGAGAAAACATTTTCAAAGTAGAAAAAAAACACCCCAAGCCTCCACAAATTGCAGATGAAATCTGTGTAAGAACAGGAAGTAACTTTTCTGTTAATAATCCTTAAGGTTAACAAACTCACAAGAGCCAGAAAGTGAGAACAGTGCCCAGCTCTGACACCTGCCCTCCAAAGCACTTTTTATTTTATGTCATTTTTTAATTGAATGGATTTCTCTTTTTCTGTTCTTTGTATTGCAGGCAATGCTTTGGATGGCATAAAGAGGCACTGAGCCAGAACGAGCTGGAATTGAAAGAGATCTGGGGGAAAAGTGGAGCTTGCCTGGCTTGAGTATATTTCTTTTCAGTGTGGAAAGAAACAAACCAAACAGGCAGATTTCCCTATGAAGGAAAAGACACCAAAACCTAATTCAAGTCCTGGCTACAAAGACTGGTTCCTTATCTAAATGACAGGATTTGTCATCACAACTACAGTCACACAGAGAGAAATAGAATAATAAGAGTGAAAATGTATTTAGTGCTTTTAATACAATGATGTCAATCTGATTTATTTCATCTTGAATTCCAGTATCTGGAGCTTTTGTTAAGGACCAAGATGCTGCAGTCGTGCAGCTTTAGCAGCATTGCTACTTTTCATCACATCTTCTTCTTTCTCTCTTCTATGTGAAAGAAGAAAGCTTGAAACTCCAAGTCCTGAAGATCAGGCTTCAAAGAGCTTTGTGAAAGATGTCTAGTTTCTGTGGTTTTAAAGCCTCAGTGTTTACAAGCAGGGTGAACATTTTGGAGGTAACCAGGTGAGCATCTGGGACTGGTCAGCATGAGGCACGCACCATAACCAAAAATAAAAATAAAGAAATTGACACACGTGATTTTTTTTCCAGATAGCGGGATTTAATGTCAACCTCATAATGGGAAGGAAATGGACAGATACTGACGGCTGGCAATCCTGCCTTTACCTAGATTTATCCCAAAAGCAGGATGGTATTGAATGTGTCAGATGAGGCACTTAAACCTGGTAATAAGGTTTGGCCTCCATGCAGGAAGAGAGAGAGTGTGGCATCTGTCCTGCCTCAGGCAGATCTCTGTGACTCCCCTGATACCAGATACTGTTTTGGGTGCTGCGTATCAGCCATAGAATCTCTCTGGGTTGTGATGTCTCTCTGCAACCAGGCAGGGCTTGTGAGCTGCCACACAAGGTCTTTGTCTTCCCCTCGAGTACTTTAGCCTGTGTTTGCTTTGTGATCGGGTCTTTGATTGGTGGTAGAACTTAATTTCTTTCTAAATTTGCCTGGGAGTTAATCCAGTTCTTCCAAGCGCCAGCTATTTGCAAAGAAACAACGACATCCTGGGTTAGAGTAACTCTGGGGCCAGTGATTAGGTGGCCAGCCCTCCGTCCTGTCTCACAGGGCACACAGTGAGCACGGCTTTATAATGTCAATATACTCGGTACACCTCTCAAACCCACTGAGCAAACACGTGCCGAGAGCGTGCTGCAGGTGGGCTCGCTTGCCAAGGGCTGCTGCCTCCTTCCATAGCGGTGTTTAGCGAGTACATGGCTTTGTTTAAACAGGAAAACACATTAAGAGGCACTCCATCCTTGAGTGTTCCTGTCTCTGCTGCCCGCATTCCTGCCTGGGGTGTTTAATACACATTTAGTGCAATGTGCTCGTGGGACCCTCTGATTAAAATACCAGCTGGCCAAGAGCACCGGAGTAATCAGGGTGACTCCTTAACTGAGAAAAGACCAGTTATGTTCAGTTTTTTATCAGTGTTTCCCTTTCCTTAGGTTTCATGTCTTCTGTCCGATGGTCCATATGCTTCCCGTAGAGTTCCCAGTGGCCACAGTGATGGGACCTGAGATAAAATCCACACTCATAATTTTCAAGCATGACCTCTGGTCTTGGGGTTGCGTTTCCTTAGCTTGCACTGTATGAAAGTTTCCTTCAGCCCCAGCTGAACATCTGTGTTTGTTGTGCAGCCAGGACTAGTGCCCAGTCACTGAGCCAATGCCCTCTCCATGCTTGTTTTCTGTGCTAACCATGGATAGACACAGGATGGCTTACAGAAGAGGGATGATGCTGCATGAGGTGAATTTCAGCTGAGGTTGCTGTTTTCAGATGCTCAGGTTGAGGGGAGTCAAGGTGCTTGGCCTCCGTGACAGAGCTCAGCAACAAATCTGGTGCCATTAAAGTATGAGTTGAGCAAAGACACTAATCATCCAGCCAGGCCCTGATCCTGGTTACATCTGTAGTGTAAAATCTAATTCTATTCTCTTCTTCTCAGTGGGGTAATACAGATTTACAGCAGTGCAAGTCTTGCCCAAATGTGAAAATTTACAGATGCAGTTGTTCCGGAAGAATTACACCTAAACTGGTCCTTGACTATTACTCCAAAACCAAACCCAAAATGATATTCCTCCATGATATGCTGGAACAGATACTTTGGCTGAATGGAAGAAGGTGTCACCTTACTGAATCCGGGTCCCCAAACAGCAGATCCAGGGTCCCACGAGCATCTTGGACTGCAGAGATGACAGCAGAGCTGCTGTCTGTGGCCTGCTGAGCACGTCCTGGGAAGGAGTTCTGTCTACTCCACCTTCATCTCCAGAAGATGCCCTGCCGTGAACCCAGTGATCACTGATGGCCCTGGACTCACTTAAACCCTTCCAAGAGCTCCCACTGTGACAGACATGGAGAAGGTCTCACCCAGTACCCTCTGAGTTTAGCACTGGGGATGAGACACAGATGTTATCTGTAAAAAATTTTAAAAGAAGAAATAAGTAAAGAAAACACAGCCGCTGATTCTTTTTAACATCCTTCTCTTCTCATGAGCTGGGATAATTTTCTCAAGCGATAAGGTTTTCCCACCTCCATCTGCTACTCTTTCACTCAGACCAAGACACTTCTCACCTGCAGTCATGGTTTGTTTTTTTCCTAGCAATCAAACAAATCCCTGCAGTACAAAAGGGGGGTTATTTTACCTCCTTCTCAGTAAATAAGGTTGTTGAAGTGGGTTTTCGTTGGATGCACTATACCAAGCACTGAGGTTAACAACTGCATTTGTTGGTCCCATAGCTTCCTTCCAGCAGGCTGGGTTGCAGTCAGAGACCTCCTGCCTCAGTGCAAGGCTGATCTGGTTCTTTGGGGGACCTCAGGGACACAGCAGTTTAAGAGACTTGCCAGAAACCTAAGTTGTGCCTCAACATTTCTCCCAAATGATCACAACACACAAGGCATACTGAACTAAAATCAGGGGAGAAAAGGGCACAGACCTGGAGGCAAACATGTCAATATTCACACCAAAATAAATAGTTGGAGTAACTTAACAGAGCTTGTGCTGGAGCAGACGTAGAACAATTTGCTGAGTAAATTTCCAAGAGGACATAAAGCTGGCCAAAAATCTCCATTTTTACATATTTTTTGGGAGATGTGTAGGGAAACACTTTGGAAATAAGGCAAGCTCTATTTGCTTGTCCTGGAAAGATAAATATTTTAGGGTTCGTGGTTCTGGTTGCCAGCACCTCACCTGAAAGTCTGCCCAGAGGCCCATTTGCCAATAATAATGATCGAGTTACAGGATTACGAGGCCCAACCCATGAGAAAACCAAGCAAGGAAGTCAATACTGCTCGGCACCTCTCTGTGTGCCTGCGCAGTTCAGGCGGTGCTCTGGTACTGCACAAACACCGCTGCTGGTTACGAGAGCCAAGTGCCCCACAAAGAACCAGGACCTGGAGAACCAGTTGACCAAGGAAGTGGAGGCTGCTGTAAGAAGAAACCTGATGTTTGTGGTGTACCCAAAGGAAAGCCAAGAGGAGCTGTCACTGCCCGCTGCAAATTCCCGAGAGGGTAGGGAAGACTATTTAAGGTAAATTCTGGCATCAGAAAAGAAAAAATTACAATCTGTCTCCACAACAACTCTGGTTAGGAGGGAATATCTCTCACCACTGAAGTGTGGTGTCTTGTAAAGTCCCTGAGCTCCCCAGGGTGGTCATGGAGGCTGGAAACCCTTTGGTGAGCTGCAGCCAGGAACTGTTTGTATGCAGCAGTCACTGATGGGCAGGGGCTGGAGGGTTATCCCAGCAGTGCTCCCTCCGACAAAGGAATTGTGGAGCAGAGCAACATCTGCTCACTGCACTGAAGAACCAGCGACTGGGTTGGCAGTCTGCAGGGATCCCCAGTATAAGCTGCTGCCTGAAACCAGATCCCGGACACTGATGATGCCTGCAATGTCCACCAGACAATAAAATCAATTGCTCTCCTTTCAGGGAGGGGAAGAAACCCAGAAGAATTAGGCCTCTCTATCCTAAGAAGAAATGAGTCTCATGGGTGAAAATAATGTAGGCAAGCCAGGGCTGGGCAGCTGGCAACACTGGAAGCCATGCTGGTCTCATTAACAAGGAGGAGCAAGCAGGGCCAAAGCCTGGAAGAAGCAGCTTCCACACACATTGCATCTGGGAAACCCTAGCGAGCCATGCAGCCCCTGAAGGTGTCGAGGGTGTGAGCAGAGAAACGGCAACAGGGATGCAGCAAGGATCCAGAGACCTCAAAGACCAGCCTGAAGCCCTGGCTGGGGCTGGTGGCCACCTCCAGGCCAGCAGACTCCCAGGGAGAGGAGTCTCCTTCCCACCCATAAGATTTTTCCTCCAACCTTCCTCAGTTTAAATCTGGTTTTATATTGACAACTGGTATAAAGGTCTGGTAGCCTGCTCATCCTGCCCCTAGGATTTCTGGTGCCCCAGATACAGCTGTTGGAAGAGACTGCAGAGACCCCATTTATTCCCTGGTTATCAGCAGCAAGAATGGTATGTCCATGTCAATACAGCTGTATCCATCTCTGCTGATAATTTTTGTCTCTGGAGGAATGTAAATATTCATTTTTCCTTCCCACTAATGAGGGGTTTCTCAGAGCTGGGATAGCCTCACTGAAATCCACTGTGTTATTTCTGGGTTAGAAAGAAAAAAGTCCCGGAGAGGTTGGTCATGCCAGGATTTTCCACATCCTCCACCTAGTTTGCATGGCAGGAGTTGCTTGGTTTTTGACTGTATGGCAGTACTGGCTGGGGTTTGCTCCGAACTTTGAGGGCTGCTCTAGCCTCAGAGCACGGCAGCACCTGCGGGGAGATGGGCAGGTCTGCTGGGAAGGAGCCTGCCAGAGCTGCAGGAGCTCATCTGCTGGAGCCCACCAGGCTCTGCCCAGGTGGAAGGAGCATCTAGGTCTTGGGAGTGCCCCCTCCAAGCACAATGTGCTGCACACAGGGCCTGAGTTAGGCTGGGTAACACCTTTCACAGTGTGCCAGCAGAAAATGACTCATCTGTTCATGAAATGGTATAAGACACATTATTTGCATCCAGAGTGATTATATACCACTAGATACATTTCCAAACCGATGTATTGGGTTAGCATGGCTGCAGAGGAGGGCTACAGGGCTTCTCTGAGAAGATGCCTCATATCCCACAGAGCCAATGGCAGGTGGCTCCAAGACAGACCTGCTGCTGACCAGAGCCAAGCCTGCCAGCAAGAGTGGTAGTGCCTTGGGATAACAGGTCAAAGAAGTGGTGGAAAAAAGCTGCACAACAGCAACTGCAGCCAGATAGGAGTGAGAATATGAGAGAGGAAAAGCCCTGCAGACACCAAGGTCAGTGAAGAAGGAGGGGAAGGAGGTGCTCTGGGAGCGGAGCAGAGATTCACCTGCAGTCCATGGCACTCCCTGGGGGAGAAGATATCCATCTGCAACCCACAGAGGACCCTACACCACAGCAGGTGGAAGCCCATGGGAGGCTGTGACCATGTGGAAAGCCCATTCTGGAGCAGGTTCCCAGCAGGAGCTGTGGCCCTGTAGAGACAGGAGCTCACACAGAAGCAGGTGTGTTGGCAGGAGCTGTGACCCCACTGGGGACCCACACTGGAGCAGCCTGTTCCTGAAGGATTGCACCCATAGAAGGACCCATGCTGGAGCAGTTTGTGAAGAACTGCTGCTTCTGGGAAGGACACTGGAGAAGTTCATGGAGGACTGTCTCCTGCGGGAGAGACCTCACACTGGAGTAGGGGAAGAGTGAAGTGTCCTCCCCCTGAGGAGGAAGGAGTGGCAGAAACCACATGTGATGAACTGAGTACAGCCTCCATTCCTTGTCCCCCTGTGTTGCTGGGGGAAGGAGGTAGAGAATTTGGGAGTGAAGTCGAGCCTGGGAAGCAGCAACATGTGCGGTGAAAGTGTTTTTAAGATTTGGATTTATTTCTCATTATCCTACTCTAATTTGATGGGTAATAAATTTAACTAATTTCCCCAAGTCAAGCCTGTTTTGCCCGTGACAGTAATTAGTGAGTGATCTCTCCCTGCCCTTACCTCAACCCACAAGACTTTCATTACATTTTCTCTTCCCTGCCCAGCTGAGGAGGGAAATGACAGAATGGCTTTGGTGGACACCTGGCATCTAGCCAGGGTCAACCCACCGCAACCAAATAAAATACTGTGTTTTTTTTAAAATTAACTCAGAACTGTTCAGAAAATGGGTGAGATGAGGGCAGCTAATAAGCACAAGGAATTAACATTAATCAAAAGGGAGCAATAGTCCTTCCAGACATTCCTTTATACAAACTAAGAGGAGGATGACAAAGGAGAAAATAACTGATAAAACACTGAGAAATTAAACTAATTGGTACTAAATAATAACTAAGATCTGACTTTTTTTCAACAATCAACTTACCTCTAGATAAGACGCATGGCCTGGCTTCCAAGACATGATGAAGCAGATCATCAGGATTTGAGGAATTAAGTTTCTGGAGTTCCTGAATCCAGAGTCAGATTTTTCGGGTCTCTGATGGCACAATGAGGAGTTACTTTGCAGAAAGAGCTGTACAAAACAAAACATTTCAAGGAGAGTGAGGTTATAAGGGGCTTGGCTTGCTCAGTCAGGGCTGACAGGCATTGCAAAAGGCCTCACCACCAGTTTATTATCAGTGGGATTGTAGCAGTCCAAGGCACTGTGTCAAACGTGTGGGGAAAGCCTGGAGGTTTTGAAATCTGAGCAGACCAACACAGAGCACAGAGGTGAAGAGAGTTGCCCAGGGTCAGAGTGCAGGCAAGAAGGGCAGCTAGCTCAGTTCCCCTTGGCGCTGTATGTTGCATTGCATGTACAGTTAGGCAGGACTGCCTTAGGGCTGTCACCTACTGCGTGTATTTTTGGCCTGGTCGCTGCAGACTAAAGCTTTGCCTTCTATCAGTGCCATGCTTCCCTCTGGTACCCAAGCAGGAGGTTCTTCCTTTCACTTCTTCTTTCCCCAGCTGCACACAGCCTTAGGGCAAACGGCCAAGAGTGGCAAGTTCTTCTTGCAGCTTCCTCAGCTGAGTTAGGCAAGAAATTAAACGGCTCATGCCCGCTCTCCTGTCCCTGTTTTCTATCTTGGGACTTTGTGCAGGGTATCTTTCAATCAGAATTAACAGCCAGCCATACTGATAGTGGTCTCTGGAGCGGCTGACCTGCCATCCTAGCTCCAATGCTGCATATATGCGTGCTGGAGCAGCCTGGCTGTCACCACTTTCCAGTCCTCAACACAGATCTTTGCAGAAGTCACAGCTGAGATGCTGCTATTTCACAGAAAGCTTAAATGGTTGTCTTCACCGAGGGCCCAAGCTACAGCCCGGCTGCCCTGGGAGAAGCTGTCTCCACCCGACACACGCCCTCTCACTTTTCTGAGCAGCTATCCCAGCTGCCAGGTGGGAGCCTGTTGTCATTAATCACAGCCATACCAATGAGAAAGGGCAGTAAGAAATAGTTTGAGGGTGTTTTAAATCAGAAACTATTTTTTATACTTCCTCTTGAGATCAGCCGGTCTCTGCCCAAGCATGAAAGATCGTTTTTCTCTTCCCTTTCCTCTGTGCCACCCTGATCCAGGGAGGGTGCTGGCAAGGGCAGAACCAGGCGTTCAGCTCCCAGGAGCTCAGAATACTCAAGCTGTCTCAATACCATTGTGAAAAGCAGCGGGCTGGTGGGCAGGGGCATGCATTGCCCTGCTGTGAGGGTTGCCCTCTGTCCTGTGCTGGAGTCTCATGCTCCAGATCCCCCGCTGTTCCATTTATGACCCAGCAGAAGAGCATGGTGGCACTGTCCACTGGCTGCACAGGGCTGCCTCCTCCCCTGGCTCTGCCACCCCACTCTTTCCTTCTCCTTCCCTCTCATTCAGCTTTGTGGTGTTCAGCACAAAGCACTTCTTCAAGGTGAAGGTCACTTCCAATAAGTCTAGAAGAATGACCCAGGATTTTTTTCAGCTTCCGCCATAGATGGGAGCCCCTGGAGAGCCCTCTCAAGAGTTCCTAGTCTTGCCTGGGGGCTGGCAGCTTGGCTACAGGAGATTTTCTGTATGCACTTCAGCATCCAATCTTTCCTTCAGGACTCTTTGCTCTGAAAAAGAAGCTGCAACACATTTACTGTGCCAGTGTGTCTCGCCGCTCAGCTACAGCTCACAGTGCACTGCACAGACTTTGGGAAGACTCTAGGCGCCAAGGCATTGCAAACTGAATAGGGTCAAACCTTCCTTAGCTCTGCAATTACCGTATTTGCCTCTCCAAGCCTACTTCTTACACTCACCCCTGGTTTTTAGCAACACACTCTGGTCAAAACATTTGGGAGAGAGGCACAACCAAGGCAAGAGGAAAGGTGAAGCCTGTTCAGTACCAGCTCTGACCCTATGTGTGTGCTCGGGCAAACAGTGCAAAGGCATGTGGACTCCTAGGCAGCACTGGCTGCCTCTGGCCAAAATTATCTGATGGTCAGAGAGTACATTGTATGGTTCCTGTGGTCTTTGGGAGACTGGAGGCAAAGGTGTGCCCATGGGACAGGAAGGGCCCTGGCACAGATATGCTGCCCACCTTCCCTTCCAGCATGGCTGGTGCAGATCTATGGGAGTAAGGGGCTCTACAGCTCCTGTGAACATCTCAGAGCTGTTCCTCACCTGGTTGGACATGTTTTGTAAGGCCAGGGAAGGGCCCATGTGGCTGTTGAAGTTTCTTCCCTCTGCTAAGACTGCCAGACACAGGAGCAGGGAGAAGAGGAGCGTGACTACACTGCTGAGTGGGCAGCAGACCTGGCTGGGCAGGAGGATCATAATTTCCAGTCCCTACTTCTGGGCTTGTTTCTGAGTTCCTCTTTGTATCGTCCCTTGTGAGCTCCTGCATTACCAAGGGGGACCTCAGCTGCTACTGATGCAAAGCCGTGTGTTAGGGGTTCACAGAGGGAGAAATTTGGGATACATCACCACAGTGCCTGTGGAACTGCCTGAGCAGAGAGAGCATCCTCCTTCCCGGCATCTCCCCTTTCCCCCCAAATTCAGATGCACAGTACTAGCCTCTTACAGTTTGTGGCAGCACGTGTACAGACCTCTGCTTCCCAAGGTGTTAGTCATTCCCGTGGGGATCCCCCGTGACACAGACGGCTGAGCATCCGACTCTGCAGCCTCGCACCGGGACAGCCACCCTGTGCCACGGCTGTGCACCCCTTTGTTAAAAACCATCACAGTGACACTGAAGGCTGTGCAGGACAAGCTGCGGGGACGCGAGGGGATCCGGCTTTCTGCCGCCAGCAGATGGCATCGCCACTCTCAACGCCCTGGCCAGGGAAATTAAGAAAAACGTCTGCTTTTCTATTTCTTTTTTTTTTTTTTTAATCTGTTTGTTCAATTTTTGATAATTTTTTTTAGGTGCGGGTGAGCCCAGAGCTGCAAAGCACTTGATGGGTGAATTTACAAAATACATTTATAAATACTGTTTTTTTCTGAAGATGTGTTCTTGCAAAACCTAATGAAGGAATGCTGCCTCATTTATTCCCAGGAAATAAATGGCTGGATGTGCAATATGCCGAGCATCCTTTTGTTTTCCTAACCTGAGGAGCTGAGGGTACTCAGTGCCTTGGGTCGGACTCCAAGAGGATCCAGGAACACATCTCTTATGCAGCATCTCTGAGTGCCGGAGAGGTGACAGAGAACCATGCTGGATGCTGATCCCAGCCTGCTTGCTTGCCAGCTCCTACATTTCACCCTGCAAAGCACTGCCCAGGGAAGACGGGCTTTGTGCCTCCAAAAGCTGAGTCACTGAGTCAGCAAAATAAGGCTGACTAAGCACTTCCCCATCTGATGCTGGACATCAACCACAAAGCATGAATGACTCTGCATTTATTAGGCAGAATTACTGAAGTGGCTACAAGCTAGCAGCCTTAAAATAACCGATTTCTCCCTTCCAAAAGCAACATCCTTACTAAGCTCAGGTGATAAAGATTTCAATTCCTCCCTTCCCACAGCGAGGCAGATTTGTCTGGGAGAAGTGTAAGCCAATATATCCTGTCATCTCCACTTACATGCTGCTTCTACCACGTCAAAGGGCCAAGCATGTATGTTTTGCACGTACCATTAATGATTAACTGTTTTCTGTAGAGGAACTAGTTTTCCTCTTGGCTTTTAAAAAAATAGACCTTGAAAGATGAAATGGAAAACCATTCTTGGGCTGGTTCCAGTGGGTATTTATGACCACGGCATTGATGGTACAGAAGATTAGAAGGCATTTGGAATTTCAGGATTTTTTTTTTTCCTGATCTGTTCCTGGTAGGTTTGAAAATGGTTAGAAAAGCATGTGAGAAAAAGCCAGGCTTGTGTTTGGGGCACATAAAATTTCCTGGTCTGGTTGCCAACTCTGTGACCTTGAATGGGTCACTAGGAGAGCAAAGCACTTCTGTTTTACGGTTTTAAAAGTTCGAGTCTAACTCCCAGAGACAGGAAACCTAAGTCAGGGCCATCCCCTGAGCTCTGGGGCCAGGCCCTACAAATACCACAGGTTCTCCCTACAAGCGATGGAGGGTGAATCATCCCACATATCTTGGGATGAAATGAAGTGCTTTTGGGGAGAACGTACTAAAAAGAACATTTTAAAAAAGAAGTTCTCAACTTGGCTTAGCTGTTTAATTTTGGGATGGCTGAAGGAGATTAGGATGAGTCCTAGCCTTAACCTCCTCAGGAGGTTAACCTTGCCTTGAAGCTGCAGTGTTTGTAGGCATGTACATCAGCAGGATAAGGTTAGAGAGCTCATTGGTGACTCTCCTCTTGGTGGCACGGATCGGGCAGCAGGTTCCCCAGCAGCCCCGGAGGTTGCTGTGCTGGGGCTGAGGGGCCCCTGCAGGAGACTGGCTGCTGCACACAGCTCTGCCATGGCCATGGGACCCCCCCTCCCAATGGACATCAAATGGACCACAGAAATAACCGCCTTCCAAGAGAATCATAGAATAGTTTGGGCTGGAAGTGACCTTCAAAGGCCGTGTAGTCCAAACACCCCTGCAATGAGCAGAGACATAGTCTACTAGATCAGCTTGCTCAGAGCCCCATCCAACCTGACCTTGAATGCTTCCAGGGATGGGACATCTACCACCTCTCTGGCAAGAGGTCCTACATCTTTAGAGCTCAGCTTTCACGTAAGTATCTCCTGATGATAAAGGAAAATAAAAATAGTTATGACCAAATTATTCTTTTAAAGACACCCTCTGGTCATTGGGGGAGAGATGGAAGCATGAATAGAGAGTCACAGATCAGTCAGTTGCTGTGCACAGAGAGTGTATTGATGGACATGTTAAAAATATCTGCATGGCTGTAAGCCAGAAACCATTTTGTGTCTAAAATGGGATTTCATTTCCTTTTCCTTTCTTTTGTTTTTTCTCTGTTCCAATTTTTCTGAAGGACCCTATCCATGATTAACTACATCGAAGCTTCAAACTTTGCTTGTTGTGAGCCAGGGAGGGCTTTTTATCTGCTGAGAAGCTCACAACAACATTTTAAATGGTATGAGACAGACAGAGTTGCAGGTAGAATCCTGGTTCACTGCTGCAGAGCTCACTGCACCAGTGAGCAGAAAGCTCAGCACATGGCCTCTCCCTCCAGCTCTGCAGGGTGCTGGTCTGTCCTGGGGAGGTACAAAGGGTTAACAAACATATAATACCAGAAAAGGACAGGAGCCTGCTGTGACTTTCCCTTGAAAACAGGGTCTTAGATTGTATTTTCCAACTTGCTAAGCACCATCATAGCCATCCGCTGCATCCTCTCCTATTTTCCAATATGTCTTTTGAACTGAGGTCACCAAAATAACACCAGGCCCATGGACTCCACAGAAGAGTGTAAGAATCCCATCCCCTGCTCTGCCAGCTATGCCCTTGCCAGTCCAGCCCAGGAGATGGCTTGCTTTTGATGCTGCAGGAGGCTGCTGCTGACTCAAATTTGTGGAGCTGCATTTCTGCTGCTCAGAAATCATTCAGGAGGCTGATTTCACTGACAGGTACACAGTAACACGCACAGATCTGTTTGGGAGTAAATGTGCTAAATAATTGATATATACTGTGTACAGCACTACAGCATAATCTATGCTAGATACAACAAGAGTGTTGTGAAAGAAGCAGAGGAATATAAGGACCTTTTACCCAGGAGCTACAAGTATTTAAAATCATCATCCAGTCAGTTAAACCTTCCCTTCAAAGGTGCCAGGTTTATTTCAGCGGATAAATAGAACGTATTTCTCAAAATGGATATAGCAATCAGAAAGCTTTTATCAAAGGTCCCCAGTTAGATTTTCACAAAATTTCAAGACACTGTGTGCAGAAAGCAGGTAGGTTTTCTCTGGCATAATGGTGGTCCTTTGTGAGACATGACAACGAACTCCCTAATTAATCTTCGAAATGTCAGAGCCTGCTGGAAGTAATTGGGCCTGACAGTTCAAGGGCTAATTAACTTTAAACCTTGAATTTTCTCTTGCTTCCTCCACAATTTGAGGTCACTTATTTACTTTCTTTTCATACAACTTTTATTGTTCTGTAGCGTGTCTGTTCATATCTGCTTTTCTGGACATGAAGATCAAGACTAAAGGTATTAAGTCGGGTGTGTTGCACCTTATGAATCCTCAAGGAGTTTCCTGACTTCACAAGAGAAGAGAGCTGCTGTAAGCAGAGGGCTGGTCCCTGGGGAGCAGCTCACTGTGGAAGATGCTGGCTGCAGCCTCCTGAGATATCAGCAGTCTCCAGGAGCTGGGAGCAAGCAGTGTTCCTGGGGCTGGGCACCCTGCGGAGTGGAGCCACTGTAATTCATCATCACCGCTGTCCCAGCAAGGCAGCAGGGAGCAGTTTTAGAGGCCCCAGAGCGCTGCAGTTTCACTGCTCAGGTTTATGGGAGCAGCATTACGTGTGCTACAACCTGCTGTCTCGGCAGCCTCCACTGGCCTCCTGCATCAGGTCTCCTGGGGCTGGTGTCCCATTTCTTTTTCTCGTTCTGCAGTCTCACTTGACCCTTGGCTGAAAAAAGATGAAGGACTTTTGTGGCAGAGGCTCCAAATCCTATCTCCTGCTGCCCATACCCACGTTGAATGACCTTGTGGCTATTACTAGAAATGCTTGAAAAGCCTTTTCTCTGGTTGACAGGCTCAGTCTCTGGTCACTCATGGATACAGAGCACATGTTCGTGAGAGCAGTGTGTGCATAGACTCCTGAGCAGACCCCTGAATCTCTTTTGTTTCCACATGGCCAATTGACAAGGGCAAGTGAGGCAATGAGCTGTTTGGGAGGCAATCCCTACTGGTATACCTGATCTGGGAGATGTGGGGCTGCCTTCAGGGCCCCTGGCAGTGGGAGCAGGGTCCTGGGCCAGCTCCTGAACCTCTGCTGGCACTGAACAGGTCCCCTCCAGGGCACAAGGATGGGCAGCAGCATCCCTCCACTACCTCCTGCTGTTGGCAGTGAAAGTCACAACTGCCAAATTATTTCAGTCTCTTTCTGCCTCAGACATAGCTGTGATGATCACATTTGTCCTCAGTGCAAAAGACTATGAAGAACGGGAAGGAAAGCCGATTATATGGCAAACTATTTGCAGGGAAGAGAGGGTTTTCATCTGTCCAGGTCTGATCACAACAAGGCTGTGATCCTGGGTGACTGAAGTCAAACCATGGTAGCAGACGTCGCTCCCATCCAGCCATTAGCTTCAGACACACACAGCTCATACCTGAGCAGAAGAATCATCTGCTCTGGAGATCAGGGGCTGGAAAAGCTGTATCTGATTTCCTCGCTCTTTTTTTTAATCCTCATTTCCTCTCCACTAGGCTTTCTTACAGCTGCCGCACAACCCTCTCCAGACAATCTCTAATCTGTCTGTCACAGGCGTATCAAGATGTCCCTTGAGTGTGGTACCTAGTGATGACTGACAACTGTCATTAAGCACTACTCCTCGAACGACAAGGCTCATTTTGTTAACAGGATTGCATGGATTCAGACTGCAATCTCAGAAGGGGAAAAAAATGCCATATGTTCACATAGGATTTATATAATATCTCCTTTTGCAGTCCCTGTAATTCAGCCCAACAAAATTAGGAACATATGATGATACTAACCATATATTTCATATATATTTCTGTTGGTTTGCTTTTAAGTGTTCTGTCAAAGAAAAGAATGTTTGATCTGATTCAAGCTATTTTCTTTCACTAAATGTTATCCAAGTCACTTCAAGTTGTCTGAGCGAATGAAATAGAGGTGAAATGTCAATGGAGAATAGGTTTCTGAAAAGTTACTATTTTACGGTAAAGGGGTGATGGTGGTGGTGGAAAACAAATATAATGATCCAGAGTGCAAATGGCAAAATGAATCTTTCCATACAGACATTGCAATATTTCCTCTACAGTTACGGCTTCTTTTTGTTCACACTCCTCTAGGAAGGCCATATGAAAGCACTATTAATTTCAGTTTTTCCCGGTCACCTTTCTATCCTGTGTTGAACGATGCTGTGATGACAACACTTCAACACCACCAACTGAAATCAGCTCTGCTATGAATTAAACTACTTATTCAAGTTAGAGAAGTCAGGGGTTCATCAGACACTTCAGTAAGTCTTTTGTTCAGGCTTGAAAGGATCCAGAAATGTAAGGAAATCACCTCTACCAGCTTTCCTTCCCCAGTGTTGCAAACAAGGCATATGGTGACATGTCAGGAGCTGGCGATGCTGAAAGAGGGGAAATGACTTTCAGCAAAGAGCTTCTTGCCTCTGTTTGCACGGCTGAAGCTTACATTTATCCTTGCTTTGGTCTGGATGCCCTCCATGCCCTTGCCCCAGCTACTCTGTCCAGCTGTGGCAGCCAGGACAGCCTGGAACCTCCTTTGTATGGGTAATGGAGCAAACCTACATTGGGTGCTCCCATGCAGCACCTCAGTACATTGATGTTTTTCTGCCTCATGGCCATGTCCTTTGCCTCTCTGCACAAGCTCTACCACATGCAAAGACAGAAGTCAAGAGAGGAGCATTTCTCTGCCAAGATTTTATTATCGGGGTGGAATGCTGCTGGAATAAAAAAAGTAATTTGCTTTCCTGAGTGAAGTCCGGCTCTGACAAGGCAAGGAGTCACTCCAAAACATACAGGTACTTCCAGCAGCTGAGATTACTGCACCAGGAATTTCGTGGGCCTTTAGGATCATTTTCTTCCCTAGTCTGTGTGAAATAGTGCTCACATTAAGCCAGTATTCACCTTTTGGCTTAGCCCAGTTATTCTTCCAAAAGTAGTTGTTTGTCCCCTCCCTGTCAGTGATGTATTGGAAGGAATTAGGGAAAAGATGAGGGTATCTGGGCTCATGACTGTAAGTGTGAAGACTGGCACACTAATAAGTCCATTCAGATACGGATAACCATGCTTTGGACTGGCTGCAGTAGAACTTCATGTGCTCTGGAAATAACCAGGGGTGAGAGCAGCTTTATGATCATGTCTCCCTGTGTCTACAGGGATCTGTCTCTGGGTACTCCTACATTTTCTTTCTTTGCTCTTCATCAAATCCATGAGACTTTTGTTTCATCCACGTGCAGAAACAGATGATTTTTATTGTGCATGAAGCGATGAGTGGGACTGGTAATATTTACTCTGCCTGATGTTCCCTTCTCTGTTTTATAGAGCACCCCTGAAGGAGTGTAGGAACAGCAATGGACCTTCTGCTGCTGTCTCCAGAGAGAGGAATGGTTTTGCAGACGCTTACATTTTGGCTAATGGAAACCCCAGCATTGCCTGTAGTGCTGTGCACTCGCTTTCTAGCAAGGGGCACAGACAATAGCTGTTTCCTGATGCCAACACAGATTTGTCCTTTACCTCTCTTCCTGCAGTCCAAGGGCAAGTCTGAAGGTAACCAGAGAAGGCTTTCTCTTCTCCAAGCCGGAAGACATTTGGGGACAGTGCTGGGAGCCAAAGCCAGCACGTGGCCTCTCCGGGTGTGAGATGTGAAGTTCAACATCAGGAAGAAAATCCTCACGGGTTCCTGTGCCTGGGTCTTATTACAAAATTAAGTCATTACATTTTCTGCTTTCTGTGTGTTTAGATTTTTAAAAGGCACAAGCACTTTCTGGTTTCAAAGTGAGAAGCAGTAAATACAATGGTACCAGAAGTGGCTTTTGAGTGTTACTGTCTTTATTTTCAAGCAGAGTATTTTAGCTTCTGTATAAGGATACATTGCCAGATTTCCCTACAGAGGATATACAAGCTACCTGTGGCACTGCACCATTGCCTTTTCTCTGACTTCACTCTGTACAGGTGAGACCATTGTTTTCACAATGTACAAGTCAAAGCTTACTGGTACAGTAAGAGTTTCCAGTGATTAATTCTGGAAAAGTGAGACATGGATCCCTCGCTGAGATATCACTGTGCTCTAGCAACAGTAATAACTCGCTTTGCTACCATGTGCAAAGTGGTTTGCTGTTCTAAGAGCAGTAAAGTGTTTTGTTGTTCAAATATTATGAAGGCTGTTTTATTCAGATATACTGGTCAAAATCACTTGAACACTGTTTTTCTCAGCCCGAGGCTTGTCACTGCTCAACGTGCAGTTGGAGGGGTATTTTTCTTTTTTTTGCATTATCTGCAAGGCAGGAATGCTCTGGCAGCAGGAATACCACAGTACCACATCTCAACTGAAAGGCAACAGTCTTTAAAACTGATCTGGCATGACACAAAGTCATGGATTTTTGGAAAAGGAACAATAAACTCTGTTGGGGGACCCACAGACACTCATTTTGTCTTAAGATTAAAAATTTAAGGTTGGGATTCCCACCACCTAAATTTAGCTTTTCAGGAATCCGGCATCTAATCTAAGCCAGGCATGTTGACTGCCTGTCTGGTCAGGGGAGAGATGGGTTGCCAAAATATGGTTCACCCCTCTGAAGACAGCTCCCAGAGTAGATGGGATGGCTTGCCCTCTGCTCCTGCCTTTCTCTGTAGTTCATTTGAATCTTAAGGTAAACACCAAACTTTCAGACAGCTTTGAGGGGAATCCACTCCAAAGTGTTCAAAGCTGCTGTAGAAGACTTCTCTCCGAGGTGAGGAACTGGTATTTTCTCCATGTGATTATGTTGTTGGGGTGTGTTTTTTTGACCAGCACGCTTGAAACAAATGTGAAACCTGTTAAGAAACTAACAGATGGGGTTTTTTTCTGTCTTGGTTTGTTTTTTTCTAAAGTGTGTCAGTATTTTCCAAGGGAGGTGTTTGATATGAGACAGGCTCTTATGTCAGGAAATGTTTGTACTGATCCCTCAGAACACAGAATTCTGGTTCCTCCTCAGGGAAGAGAGGGTGGTCACAGACCTGAGAGCAGGAGGGTAAAAGAAGAGAGTCTTTGCATGTCCTCTGCCATTTGCTCATGAAACAAGTCTACCCAATACTTAATTTGGTAGATTAACAAAAGAAGCTATCCCTGCAGAGCTGGAAACAAGCTTCTTTATGCCACTTGCCAGCAAGTCTCTACAGGACCTAATTTAACATATTCATTTGCTCACAAAAGTGCTTGAAGAACAACAAACATGTCCTGTACAAGGACAAAGAAACTCTCTATTCCCATACTTTGTCAATCAAATTAATCATAGAGGTAACCAGATCCTTCCTTGCTTTATTTGCACATGTATATCTGATTCTGTATGAATGAGAGTACCCATAAAACTAACTCTTAACCAAAATACCCCAAATGTCCATCACTAGAAGACCCCACCAAATGTGCCAATTAATTCTACAATCAAAATGTCCCGAGGGCCAAGCACCAGGTAATAGCACTCGCAGGCAATAGATATGGGAAAAAGAAACAACTGGCTTTACTCATGCACACACATATATACTTCCATGATTTTGATAGATGTATTTTTTTATGTTCACCTCTCTGATCAGTACTTTTCCTTGGCTGCAGTACAGCTGAAGAGGAAGGGGATGCCCAGACTCTCTCAAGAGGATTTAAGTGATCAATACATGACAAGAGCATTCATCACACATTGCTTCACCTTACACAAATTCTGATAGTGAGTTAAGGTCACAAATGGGAAGAGACTATCCCCATGGGCCTTCTGACAGATCTACTGTGTGAGAAAAGGGCAAGGGTGTTTCAGAGTCCCTGTTCTCCACAGCTGCAAAGCCAGGACTCAGTTGAAAAATGTGAGACAAAAACCAGAGCTGCACCCAGAGCTGCCACACTACAGATCTTAGAAGCAGAAACCATGCTGAAACATCTAAGATGGACTTAAACCAACCCCTTGAGCCTGACATTCAGAACAGACCACCTGAACAGTTCACTAATTTCCAGAATTAAGTTGCCAGAGCAGGTGCTTAAGTCTGATTTTCAAGGTCACACTGTGCATGGTCCGATGGCTGCCGTATGGCCACAGGGAGAGGATGTCGTCTCCCCACCCTTGCCCAGTAGAAGTCAGCCCCACGCACAGAGCACACAGCACAGACTTTCCCAGGAGCAGATGGAATCCTATGGGATATGTCCCTGTGTGTCTCAGCACAGGCCAATAAAGTACTGAAAAGTTGTGCTTGGTTTCCACACATAACCATCCTGGGATTAATGATGTTCTTGGGATTAAGCATGTGCAAAAATATTTTGCCCAAAGAAGGAAAAGAAAGTGTGTGAGAATGGAGGTCAGCGATGAGGAGACAGATGCACGCTCTGCTAGCTGCTTAAAGAAAACAAAATATTCAGAACAAGATTAGACACATGCTGCCCAAACTATTCAGCTACTTGTTCATCAACCTGTAAAACGTTGCATCAAATCCTGTTAAATTAATTGGAAAGTATTTTTAAAATGGGAAGGCTACTCTCACCTTTTAAACTTTTTTTCTGATAACTTCCAAGTTTATAGAGATCTCACCTTTACTGTCACTTTAAGTGCTTATTTATATTTTCTAGCATGTAAATCCATTTTAAGAAATCACCTGTCTTTAGCTTAGAGGGTTGAATAAAAGGCTTAAATGCCAAAAAAATCAGCACATTCATTTATTTGTCAACATTCCCTGATACAGCAAGCCTGTGATGCAACACTTGGATGCTTATTGTGGAGAAGGAATGGCATCACAGACAGTGAAACAAAACTGAATCTAACAATGCATGCCAAAGGCAAAAAAAAAAAGAAAAAAAAAGAAAATAAAAAGAAAAAAAATGTTTTGCAGAAGAGTTCACAAACAAACTGTTTAAATTGTTTCTTCAAACCAGTACAGGTGTCAGCCACCTTCTTGTTATTCTTGATACAAGTTGCTACAAGCTGTTGTTTATTTAGGGGTTCAACTGCAGAAAAGGAAAAACAAATGTGGAAAAGAAAAAAAGCCTCACCACTTCACATACAAAAGTTCAAATCCTACAAAATATTGCCAATGGCTTAGAAAATACAGCTGACGCAATGGTGGCTCATGGGTGTACTTTCAGGAGAGTGTACACTGCTGCTGTGGCTCACCAGGCAGGGGAAGGACAGTCCAGGGCTGGTGAGACCACGGCAACCACATGATGCTCAACTCTGCACTGATCTTTCACCTCTGTACCTGTCTGAGTGTCTGGGTGGTATGTAAAGACTAAGCCAAAACCAGAGGTTAGAACGGGCAGGCGGTGTTGGTAAATGGCTGCATTTTAACGAGAATGTATTGCCTTAGTCTCTGAGTTTATGAATTGCTTTGCTACATGTTCCTCTTTATTGCTCTTCTCCATCCTACAGGCTGCAAGCTACTCTTAGTTAATACTCCTGCACTTCCCTGCTCACGCTGTTTTTCTCATGTCTTTTTTAACCTGACTCATATTTACAGTATTCTAGACTCGGATGTGATTAAGAATCACCAGATGGTATTGCTGGAGATGGCTTTGCTGATCTTATTTAAACTGGCTTATTTGAGACCAGTTCCTTCCTGAAGAAATGTTTATGGCCAAGTGTAATACATTGCCAGTGTCAGTTGCGAAGAGGTTGAAGAGTAAAATCTATTTTGTGTAAATGAGGTTGTTTTTTTCAAGACTGATGTGTGGGTTCTGCCTCTTGGTTACATCTATGCAAGCAAACAGCCAGGAGCCTTGTAAATCCAAAATCAATCTGTGGAGAAGTTTGCCTATATTATTAAATTTGCTAGGATCCGAGAAAGAATTGTAAAGGTCTGATACTCTTGGGAGGAGGAAAAGTCAAAGCAGCATGAGAGCTCTGCTGGATCACTGACAGCCTACAGGAATGTGCTGCTTTGAAAATCAGTTCTTTATCAAAAGTTTGCAGGCATATATTGCCTGCAAAAGCTAAAATGGAAATGCATTTTTTGTTTCAACATGCTACACACAGTAATCAGGAGTGGAACAATTCAGTCTGATGAGAGTTTTCATTCCTTTTCTTTCAGGGAAAAAAGAAAATCTGAATAGCTTTTTGTTTTTCAGTACTTGCCTTGTTCCACCACTCTAATGTACATCTTTCACCCGCTTTCTCAACTGCCACTTACACACTTTCTAAAGCACAGGAAAATTAGTTTTTCCTAAAAAAGGGAAGAGGTGTTTCACAAATAAGGAAAAGCAGGAGTTCACTTTTACTGCAGTCATTTGTCACAGAAAGGGCAGGGTGAGTGAACAAGATCTTTGTTTGGTGGCATTTTTTAATACCCTTGAAATACTCTAATATTCTGTGTAACCAGTCTCTGCTTAAGAGCTGCCTCTTGCTGCATCTACAGAGAAATCTGCAGAAGTGAACCAGGAAGCACACACACATTACATGCCATATTAAAGCTATGAAGAAAAAGAGATCTAGGCATATTTGCTCCAAGCTTTCATGTCCTCTCCTTGTTCTTTTTCAACAAACCTTTAACAATCAGCTCCCTCGCTGTGTCCTCGGTGTCCTATATAAGGATCTTTCTGGAAAAATGAAAGGTTTTCAGACCTGATGCAACTCTCACCTGGGTAATGGGACTCTGCCCATACAGTTTAATAGCAGCCAGGCTGCGCCCCAAGGACCTGATGTCGCAGATTCCAGAGCCCATGCTGTGACCAGTGAGTAGCCTCGTCTAGCAGAACAGGCAGCCCATAACCTTCTCACCTCTCTTGGGAAAGCACTGAGGCATTTCAAGTGATGCCATCATTGTAACACTTCCAAAGTTACTTCATCATTCATCAGTTTGAAAACCGAGTTAATTAAGTGACAACAGAAAGTTTTGTGCTGCAAAGGAAACAAAAGAAGAACATTTTCTTGCCTCGAGGGGATTATTATTTAAGCTTTGATCCTGCCAAAGTTTGTACACCTGCTTAAGTATGTAGTCAGTTCTGCCTCTGTTAGGTAATTCCTTCAGCCTGTACCCACTGACTGCAGCCATGGTGGTATTACTTTCATGCTGAAGGTCCTGCATGAATGTTTGCAGGCTCCCTGGCATTGGATCCCAGCACTCTGGAGCATGAACAATGCCAGGGCCTGGGTAGGTTGGTGTGGAACAGCCCTGAGCATCAAATCATGGTTAACTTTCCAGCTAAGCAGAGTGGGGAGCACAAAACACCATGCTGGTGGGGAGAAGTGAGAGAGATTGGAGAGAATTCACAAAGGCTTTCTTCAGCTGTATAAAACTTAAGCATCTAGACTAAACTAATTGTGCAGGTTCTTGAAATGGTCAACAGAAGGAAGTCGAGAATCTTAACTAAGAGGTCAAAGTGATGGACGTACCTTGCTCCACTGATGACAGATGGAGGCTGGAAAAGTAGCTAAGATAAGAAGTCCAATATTTTTAGAGGACTAGATTTAGATGAGTTGAGTCCCACCCTTAGAACTATAATAAAGGGAATCTGAAAATGTGGCCCAAGATTTTGCACACGGACAAGAATTGATGCTATTGCTCCTCATCTATCTGTTATGCCTGCAGCTGGCACCCAAGGCACCAGCCCACTGCCAATGACAGACACAACATAAGCAAGCAGTGACACTGATGTCTGACAAAGTCTCCTTTTATTTAACTCTTTATTAAAATAATTTTAATAAATTAATAAAACTAAAATTAATAAAAAAGAATCAAGCTCTGTCAAAGCAACTACACATACATAGAACAAACTCGAACATGGTAAAACCTTGTCCACTCAGTCTTTCAGATTCTGTTGCTCTTTTGCTGACACTAAACCAATTAGAATACTTCTAGTGCTGGCTATTTTGGGAGCAGTTGTCTCTGCAACACAAATACCTATTACTGTCCACAGAGGCCTTGGGACTGGAATGAGAAAGGGAGGCTAGAATGAAATCAGGCTCTCTTGGGTTTTATGCTCATGAGCAAAAGTGAAAATAGAGAAACAAAAAATCAATCCCAACACTGGCAACATTCAGGACCCAAGTGACTGTGAGCTTGGAAATAACATGAAATTCAGCTTCCTATTAATTTTCCCAGTCCCTAACATCATATTGTAAGCCTGGAATCATTTAGGTTATATGAGTGGAGTCACAGTCATCTAAAATTATTGTAAGAACTTAATGCAGCCCAAAGGCTGTTAAAAAAAATCCTATCTGCAAGACTCCATTCCCCAGAGCTATTTTTTTTCTGTATTTTCCCCTTTAAATCTGAAAGAAAGGCGACCATTCATCAAAACAAAAAGGAGTTATTCAGTGTTTCATATACTGACAACATTCATCCTCAGGAAGTCTTTGTCGATTGTGCCTCGCATGTATAGTAATAAAGTAAAAGAAACACAAAACTGTGGTGTCTCCATATCCTATGGATGACATGAGACTATCGTCCCGTTATGTTTAAACAATGCACCACCACTCATGGAGTCTCCCCAACAACAGTAACCAGTTACCAGAGGTCAACCAATCTCTTTAGCCAATTAAAAATAGCATTTCTAGACACTGCTTCATTCAGATCTTGTTTCTCATCTAAAGACTAATGAATGATAGAAAATAAGGCTAATAAAATATTATATTACATTGACATAACTCATGTAAACAACAATTAACTCAGTGCAAATTCTGAAATGGGTTTTTGTTTCAGTTCAAGTAGTATACAATTAGATTTGCATGTAATCTATCTGAGTGCTTCAGCTAGTTTAAAAAGTGTTCAGACTATTAATATGCATGTGTGCATATAGATTGAGAGCTTTATAAACATATGTTTAAGTATATATACACATGCATATAAGTAACAGCCTGTAATTACAGGCATATGAAGGTCCTTACATTAAGAAAACCTGAATAGTTCTAGTGTAATACAGATAACAGACATGAAAACCAAAGAAGCAAAAATGATTTCTTACTTCACTTCAGGACTTTTAGTACTAATTTTATAAATAGTAAATGTGAGCTATAATGGGAGCTCACTAATGTTTAGCTGCCCACTAGACACCCTTACAGTAAAAAAAAAAAAAAAAAAAAGAAAAAAGAAAAAAGAATTTAGCTGCCTAATAGTGTAAAAAATTACCTGCTGCAGTCAGCAGGACAGAGGGATGATAAAACACAGTTGGTACCCAAGGGTCCCTGCCGATTCTGGCTCTGCACAACTAATAGGCTACACTCAGCCTTGGGCTGCAGCGGCTCCTGTAAGGCACAAACAATAGCTGGGATCTTGGTAGCACCAACAAGCAATCTGAGCTTCAGCTTTCATGTTTAACAGTTTTACAAAGCCATTTTCCTTCTACATCCTTGATCGGTCTAAGACTGATACCTGGTGCTCTTCTAATAATTTCTCTTGTTAACCATACATTTTTCTCTATTTTTTTTCCTGGACAATTTCTTTTGCAGCATTGAGTTTTGCAACAGTCATTCCCCAAAGCCACAAATTCTTGTTCCTTTTTCTGCAGAGCTGTCATTTAATTTGATATGGCACTTTTCATGATCTTTGACCTCCCTCTTCTCTGGAAAATTTTAATAATTTTTGCCACCATAACCCTTGCAATGAGTTGTGTAGGACTTCTTCATTTCCACATATTTATTTCCTGATATTAAAGAGCATGTTACTGCTGTGTTTTGTAAAATTCAAGTTTCAAGTTCAGAGCTGTAGTGTTACCTCAATGCTCCCCCTAGTTCCCCCTCGAAGCTGATCCAGGATGGAAGCTTTTCTGCTAAAATTTCTCCTTCCTGTTTCTTATATATTACAAAATAAGGGACTTCTTCCAACTGTTTTCAGGGTTATTTTTCTGTATGAACTGGACAGATGTATTCGTTAATTCCTAAATATAAGGATAGTTAAACCAGCTCCAAAACTTTGGTGATTTGAGTACTCTCTAAAACAGGCTTGGGGACTTCTTATTCCACCTTTGTACCCTCTTCTATCAGTCTTCACCCCTGCTCTTAGGAGTTAGCTGACATAATTTGTGACATCAGTGAGTATAACACCACTATGCCATATCTCTGCAACACCCACTAGATTGGCAGAGCACAGTTCCTGCCTGGTTCAGCTGCATCAGGAAGGTCAGGAATAACCTCGGGCACTGAGTGTCACTCAGTTGTTTCCTATTGTCTTCTGTTTGTACATGGGAACTGCAGATGTGAGGGAGGAAAATAAACCTTAATACCTTAAAGCATATTGGGGCCTTCAGAGGAACAATGCAAGTTAGTTTAAATTGGCTGTGTGCTTTTATTTTCCGGCAAGATCAATCTGATGAGTAACTCAAAAAATAAATAAATAAACCATGATTCTGCCTGGCAGCATGTATTCTAAACTCTACAAAATCTCAGAGGTCCTTCTGTTGCCTTCCTGCTGGCTCAGAGAAAGGTGAGGACCTAAGGAATGCTATTCCCAGAAGCCTGCTGGCATTGACAGAGAGGCTGATAGGACGCACATGCTGGTTTGGCTTGACACAGAAGCAGCAAACAGGCAAAAATCAATGTTCTTCCAAAGGGAAAGGAGTCAGTTTTGTTAAAAAAAAAAATCTGAACACACAAAATATGAGCTTTTTTCAGAGACCAGAATGAGAAACCAGCAGTGCATAGGGGCAAGGCAGCAGGTGGCAAGCACTCTGTAGGATCCAGCCCTCATTTCCAGTGCAGCTTTTTGCCTGAACACTTTGTAAGGCGCCTGAATTCAGTGTGACTGAGTCATACCGAGTTGAATGCAAACTCGGCTCTGTAAGAGTTAAAAGAAAAAAAGGCCACGTGTTTCTACAAAGGTATTAAAAGTATCCTGTTGAGTAACCCGGTGTGTTCCCTGCTGCCCCGGATATCTTGCTGCTGTGGCTGCCAGAGAGGGAAAGAATCCTGATCTGTCCCACGGCCAAACCCCAAAGAATTAAGCCGTTTGTCTTGGGAGCCTTTCACCTTCTCAGGGTGCTCTGAAAATCTGGAGACAAATCAGAAATCGCCTTAAAAGAAATTGCCTGATGGTGTGTTAAGTCTCCTGAAGATGCTGCTGTTCACAGCCTGCCTCAAAGGGAAAACACTGGAGGACAGTACTGGGCTGAAAGCTTTTAACGCCAGTTGTGGGATGTAGGTTTGACGTGCTCTCCAACCCCAGCAATAACAACTCTCGGGAGAGAGTGCTGCTCTTCCGAAAAATGGCAATCAGTCTCACATGTTAACACTGGGTTATGCTGCCATTAAGGCTATAAAGGACATGAAATTTTGTGCTCCAGGGCATAAACCAGCCTCTTTGGCAGCCTTGGCAGAAGTGGAAATTTAGCAAATAAGATGATTATAACGTGATTGTCCACTGTGGGGGTCTGTGTATCCTTCTCTGAAGCATTTGATGCTGGCCACTGCTGGAGACAGGATATCACATTGGCTGGACTACTAATCTGATTTAGTATAACAGACCTTTTATTCCTATTAAGCACTTCTCAGTACAGAGTCAGCTTTCAACTAGTACTGATGGCCATGAAACGCTCAATCCGCAGCCCAGTCTACTTGTAGATATCCGGCACAATTCTTCTCTAGGGGAATACAGAATGGCCAAATTCTGCTTGTGCCAGGTCATATTTTTCAAATGAGGAATGAAATATGAGTTGTATACTTCATCAATTTCCCCCACAAATTGCCAAAGTAAAGATGATGAATGATTTTGTACCTGGATGTCTAAATTCAAATGACAGTTCTGCAAAGGAAACTTAATGGAAATAAGATTTGTGCATCTTAGTACAGGATTAGGCCCCCAAAACAGAATAGCCTTTTAAGCTTTCTGTATTGCTAGCATTCCTCTTGAACAGCATTTCCCCTTTTTTCCTTGATCTTTGGATGTGGAAAAGATTTGTTTTCAGATGTGTATGCCTGTAGCACTTGCTTGGGATTTATCTGCAAGCTGATCCCAGACTGAGACTGTGGTTATGCTTTTGCAGGGTCCCTTGTTCCAGACAGCTACTGCTGACCACAACTCTCATTTCCTCTCTCTGCAAATGTGAAATGAATACTATCATAACAGCATTTCTTAATACCTGCCAAAGAGAAAAGATTGTTCTTCTGTTTTATATTTGACCACCCTGCATTTCAAATACATTATCTCACCTCTACAAAACTGGTAGGTTTTACCCCTGTCATCATATGTAGTACAACTTCTACGAGGATCATCATTCAGCACCTCTTTTTATTTATTTGCCCATCATAAAATCACCCTGAAACGATCTCCAGCATGTACCAGTTGTACCAGATCCTCCATTCATTTGTGTTTGGTCATCACAGATGAAAGCCAGGGGAAAAAATAATCATTTGAATGTGATATAAATATCAGCTGTTGGGTAAACCTGGCACTATGAACCTTTCAGGACAGGACACAATATGTACTTATACTGTGCTGTGCCTAATACTGGGGCATTCTGGCCAGCAGTTATAATTGTAGATTCAAATGGATGGTAATCATAATAATCATTAGAAAGGTAATTGACATCTGTTGGTCAGTACAGCTGTGTATGAAAGAGAGGAGCTGATCCTCATTTATACAACATTTGGCAGAAAAGTTGACCAAGTCGACTGCATACACAAAGCACCAAGGACTCAAAGTAGTCAGGATTCCTGACTCCTCCTGTACCCCACTGCTTCTCCAACACATGATCCTTCCTCTTAATGGACTGCTAAAATAGAGGCAAAAAAGCAAAACCCATAGAATCATGCTGGTTTCTTTCCTACGGTTATGTCCTATAGATGTGTTTGTCATTATGCACCACAGAAGAGTTCCTCCATCTGAATATTAAAAAGAGCCATCTCCAGTGCAGCGGATGTGCCCTGCTGCTGCCTGCTTGCCTTGCTGATCCCTTGTCCAGTTTGCCTGTGCTTGTTGCTGTCCTTACTTGCCTGACTTGCTTGGGCACATGGACTTCTTGACGTTCAGTGGAAGGGTATTTCCACATAATCTTTGGCAATCCACCCTGTGAGCTGCAAAGGATTACAAAGCCCCGCTGTCTGTGTTGCCTGCTTGTAGCAGAGGAGGTGGGAAGGGCCGTGCACCTCAGCAGTCACAGAGCGGCCAAGGACATAATTGTGCTGCCACCAATTTCAGTTTACATTGGCAGACAGCTGTGATATGCAGTGCCTGTAAAGCAGTTGTGGTGCCTGTTCTCTTGCCCCCACTATGAGAGTGCTAAGGGGAAAGGTATGGGCAGGGCACCTCCTAGATTACTTTGAAGCACCCGTTCAGGGCTGTTGTCTGAGAGGAATGAAGGGCTGGTCTGCAGGAAGGCCCTGGAGCAGGCATTAAGATCCTGATTAAATTCGTGATTGTATGTAAGTTTCTTGGGGTTGTTTTTTTTGTTTGTTTTTCAGGGAAAAGCCTACATTAGTAAGGTTCTAAGTATAAACTCTACTAAGCAAGATCTGTTATAATTCTGTAGTCTGTCACTGATTCAATCAGAAAGTTATAGATTCCCAAGAATGCATAATGTTTGAAATGGAGAGACATCTTTCAAGTCTCATCTCTTTACTCTCCTCTTATACTTTCTCTGTCCCTCAAGGATACCCAGTCATAGAAAGAGTAAGTGGTGCTTCAACAATTTGCTATTGCTCCCACAAACTCAAGACCTTTTATCCTGGTGGTGTCTAGAAGGCCTGACTAAGATTGGGGCTGTCACTGACTCCCAGAAATGTACCATCTAAGCAAATTAGGCTGACAAGAGAGGGAGTGGTGTGCCTAAAGTCACACAATGCGACGGTACAGAATCCTCACAGATGTCACACACATAGGGCCACTTGTGTTGGCCCCCAACTCTTTTCCCAGGCATCAAATGGGGCTTCTTGCTGTCAGGTCTATCTTCTGAAGTCAGTAGTTTCGTACTATTTTGGGGCAGAGTACAAAATAAAGAATTATAACCCCTGCAAGGGACAGGGGCTTGCCAGGGGTTGCCTTTGCAGTATGAAGTCCTAAAGAGGAAAGGCAGACTCGAACTTTTAGAATTAAAGGGAACAACTCTGTCTTAATTTCCTGTGGTTTGACATGAGATTTGTCCACAAAGGAACCATCTGTCACCATCTGCTTGATTTTCTTGATTTGTTTTTTTTCTTGGACAGTTTCACAGTATTGGTATGTGAATGTGCCTATCCACCCCCCACTCAAAAGGCCAACTCATTTCTTCAGTAGACATGCGCCTTGTGTGGATTTTTTTTGTCTTTGAGGTGCAGTGCACTTTTCATCAGGCACTGCCTTTCTTTGTTGAATGCTGGTCTCCTGGAGCCACCTGGAATAAGGGATAAAACACCCATTGCACACACAGTTTCTGGTAACTTGGATCCATAATAAAATGCAGAGCTCTTCAGGAAACAAGGTGGCTTTTGAAGGGGCATTTGACATGATGAGGGAGTGCTCTTTCTCCAAGTGCTTCCAAGGTGGCAGTCATTGTTTGCACTGTGAATCTTACAGGAGCTTTTTTCATTATTAAAACTACACAGTTTGGGAAACAAAGAAACAAACAAATAATTAAAAAAACCCCAAAAACCTCAAGAAAAACCTAAAGAATAATGTGAGAATGAGAAATACAAAATGTACAGGCCCAGAGTTGAAGATCTGGGGTGCAAAACAATTAAAACAGTAACATGAAAATGTAGCATATCTACAGGGAATCTGTAGAGGGACTTTTGTCAGGAACTGTAATGATAGGACAAGGGGTAACAGGACGAGGAGTAACGCGTAAAAACATAAAGAGGGAAAATAGAGCTATTAGGAAGAAATTCTTTACTCAGAGAGCAGTGAAGCACTGGAAAAGGTTGCTCAGGGAGGTTGTGGATGCCCCAATCCTGGCAGCGTTCAAGGCCAGGCTGGATAATGCTTGAGCAACCTGGTCTGGTGGCAGGATGGGTTAGGACTAGATGATCTTTAAGGTCCATTCCAAACCTTTAACATTCTATGGTAATTTTTTTTTTTCTTTTTCCCCGGAAGCCGTCCAAGAAGACAGCGCGGGCCGACACGCCGGGAACGGCACCCGCTATGGGAGGCAGGGGCTGCGAGGGGAGCGCCTGACGCCCCGAGGGAGCTGCAGCGCCCGTAGGGGGAAAGCGCCGGTTCGTGGTGGTCGGGGCGGCGCCGCTCCCTCCCCGGGCAGCAGAGACGTCCCGACCGAGCTGCGGGAGCGCTGTGGGAGCGCGGCGGGGCCGAGGGGCTCCCGCGCCGGGGCGGGG